>OMNW01014252.1:0-23400 GCA_900303245.1 Selene dorsalis
AGTTTATTGATGCAGGTGTGCACACTACTCTCTCTGATGGTTTGAGTAAGATGTGCACAAAATACAAAACCTGCTTCTTTACACTGAGTGGCAGTACTTGTGCAATCATTGGTGAGGATGGCAACTGTGCTGTAGTGGACTCCCATGCTCGCAGTGCAGATGGGATGGTTGATGGTGCGGTGCAGAGTGTTGTGGTCTATTTTAGTTGTCTCCAGCAACTTTTTGAGCACTTTTGCAAGCTTGCAGGAGTTCTTCAGCAGACTCCTAAGCTGTTTGAAATCTGTGGTGTTTGTGTGAAAGGCCCAAGTGAAAGACACACTTTGTCCTTGGGTGCTAGTGCAGCTGTTGACTGCAGAGAGACACAGGTTACTGCTCCTGCTGATGAGAGTCCTGTCGCACCAGTGGTCTGTGCAGCCACTAAGAAAGGTGAGAAACGTAAACTCGCACTGAAAAATGGCACATCCAAGAAGGTGAAGACTACAGATAATGTTTCAGTTAATTCAGATGTAGTTTTTGTTGGTGATATAGGAAGTAAAAATGTACAATTCCATCCCCTTTCTAAAGATGTTGCTCTCACCCTGTGTGGACAGTTTAACATCGCCTCCGGTTGACAACTTAACCACCGCTCTCTAGACGCCCCTCCTTCTCTGCAGCCTCACACATCAAAGGCTCCGCTCCCTCACACCGAGGTTAGGTTATTAGTCAAAAATGTTAGAAGGCTTCACATTCATAAAGTCACCTCACCCCAGTCATGCTCATCCTAATCCTAACATTTTCTCCACTGGAGACCCTTTTGCTTTCCCAGGGGGACATGATGGAGATAAGTCTGGGCCTTTCAGCAGAGAGTCCATGTCCAGAATATGGCCGCTTAGTCCCAAAGCAGATTATGGTGATTAAAAAGAAAACTGCTTCCCTCAGTGTGTCCACATTACAGTGATGCTTTATTGGTTGTTTTCACCTGTTTCTGAGTCTGGCATCCGTCTTCAGAAGCGATGGCACGTGGGACGTGGACTGGCCGATAGACCATTAATAAATACCAATTTGGTAACTTCCAGTTCAAGGTCACAAACTTGCAGCTTCACATTTATAAGGTCACATCACCCCAGTCATGCTCCTCCTTGTGGCCAGGTGCGCTCAGTCCTCACCAGTCACCATCTCCCTCTGAGCGCCCTTCATCAAACCCTGCTCAGGTATCCGATTCTCTTGTTTTGACGTGACACCCAGAGAAAGGGTCTAAAATATATCTGGGATGTGATTTTCAGGAGTCAGGACCAAAAGGTCAAGACTATCCATGAGAAAACAGTATTGAAGATATAAGTTAGTTGATTAAATATTCACACTTGTGTGATGTGTCACTCTGGAAAAGCCTGTTGACTTTTTTTACTTACTAGTAAGCACTTTGGTCATGACTGCCATGGGGCTCATTACACTGAGAGGAAAGCCGAGAACATCTGTGATAAACCAACAATATCTTAAAGTTGACTACAAGCATCGGGTCTTATTCAAGCTCTTTATTGTTCATTTAAATTAATTCCAAAGTCCGAACATGAAACTTACAAAAACCAAAAACATTTCAGGCATGTACAAAACATTCATTTACTGTAAACATACAGGTTACAGACAACATTTGCTGTTAAGAATCTTGCTTCTAGCTGAGAGACAGGCCACGTCTCCTGGCTGCACCGAGGATGATTAGCAATATTGGTGGAGCTGCAACCACAGCAACAGCAGTGGACCACTGTAAGAAATTAGATGACACAAATGTAAACTTCACAGTTAAATCTTTGTTGATGTGCCTGCTGCTGTAATTTGAGCGCTGGGAACGACATTAATTCAAACATTTTTGTACTTTTTCTTGGGTATAATCTTGATTGCAGTATTAGTCTACTTGTACGTCAGTAAAGTGACTTTGAGCAATGGAACTTTCATGTCACTAACATTTTCTTTAACATCTATACATTGATACAAATGTATTTTTGAGACATTACACCGACCTTAATAACAGCACCATAGTCTTTTTGGAATGATTGCAGATACACACTGAATAGGGCAAGGCTGCAAGGCAAGTAGGAGTCTGTGTCTTCTGAGTCTCTGCATCTTTTGGATGAAAATACAGAGTCATTTTTATTACAGATTTACAATGAAGACAGTAGGCAGCACTTTCAGAACTGATACATACACATAGATTTTGAACGCACCTTTTATACAAAGCACTTAGAAGCAAATTCTTGTCTGCTAGGTAGAGCTCTGAGAGGCCCACTTCAGTCAGTATTGACAGCGGAAGCCTGAAACCTTCCTCAGCAAGGACGCCAAGGTTGTACCATCCCTGTAGAGGAACAGTATGACATACATAAGAAGCCATGAAAAAACATATGCACACTGCAAGAGCATTGATTTAAATGAGGCCGACCTGTGGCTCATCCCTGAGTGCTGCCAGTTTGTACATCTCTGCTGCAGAAAACAAGTTCTTCTGTCCATCAACCTGCCCCTCGTACATCAGGTCACCCATTCTAATGAAGGCTGCAGGGACGACAGAATTAGAGGCACAATAAAATACAGAATGTGTGCGAATATTTAGATTTCATAAATAAATCGGGGATTTACCATAAGTGTCAGGATTTTGACTCCGGATTGTCAGGTTGTAATATCTCAACATACAGCGTGATGCAAAAGTAGGGTCCAGAAAATTTTGCTATTGACACACAGTGAACACAAATAACAGAGTGAGAGAAATGGTAACATGACCTCGACTTCACGGAGAAATATCACATGTACATTCATAAAACTCACTGCGTTTTGTTCACAGAGATAAGCCACATTGAACTGTGCGGCTGCGTACCCCGACTCAGCAGCCACCAGGAAATATAAAAGTGAGCTCAACCTGTTGAGAGGTTAGAACATCACTTTACTGCAACTGGCTTGATCAGGATAAGGATCGTGGAAAGTGTGAATGAGAAGAAATATGGTTTACATGTCACTCTTGATATATGAATCCAAGGCTTTCCGCAAGACACTGCCCAGGTATCCGTTGTGCTCAGCCGCCCACTTTACCCACCTGCAGGCAGTTGAACAGATATTTCAGTCATGACATAAACAAATATTATACATTAATGAAATGAATAAAAGTGTAAGTAACTAACAAAACAGCATCTAATGGACGTCTGTTGACATAGCCAGGTATCCCAGTGGTCCAGCTGTCTGCGAGTAGAACTGCCCCTCTGATGTTCCCTCTCTCTGCTGCCTTCAGATAGAATTTATAGGCCATATACTGTGGGAAAGACACATTTTTTAACTTCCTGATTTAGCCATTCAAGGCTTGTGCATTAGTATACCATTGGATAGATAAAGCTGAGTTCACCTGGTCAGCAGCTTTTCCTGGATACAGACCCTGTGAGTGCATGACACCAAGATTCAAAGCAGCATCTGCACTCTCAAGGAGATCAGCTTGTTCCCACAGCTGTATTGCCTGCTTGTAGTCCTGTTCAAAATGCTCATAGTACCAGGCCAGGGCATTGATTGCAGGAACAAAACCCTGTGGGATGAAGTTAGAAAGTGATATAGTGTGTGCAGACAAGAAAGCAGGCTGAAGACAGTGCTGCTGTGATTACGCTTTAGCCATACAGAACCTGATCCATAGCTTTCTTGAGGAAAGTGACAGCTTTTGGAATATCCCTTTCAACCCCATGTCCCTATAGAAAAACAAACAAACATTTTTTTTCAGATAACATGATATAATACACATTAACAACACCAAAGGAGTTGTCAATCCTTTAGGACCATATCACTGTAGAACTGTAAATCTGACCTGCAGCAGGACTACACCGTAGTCATACATTGATGCTGGGTCCCCCCATTGGACTGCTCCCCTTTCATAGTGTTTCACAGCCTTCTGGACGTCTGGAGACACTCCCTGCTGACCCCAGAACAGCATGCGGGCAAGTGCTTGCTGCAAGACAATTGCAGATCAGTTTGAAATGAAATTGCATGATAAAATACTCTCACCTTGTTCATGTGACCTTCTAAGATGCCAACTTAAAATTTTAGTAGTGTGAAGACCATACAGTGTATGGTGAAGACACACCCAGGCTGAATGTCATATGTTTGTTTTTTTATGACCATCCCACTGTTTTCATCTGACTCTTAGTGCTTTTTCCTTTTCAGAAAAGACAGGGTACCTCAGCTTCAGCTGCTCCCCTGCGTGCCTGCAGTTTTAGCCACTGGAAGATATGGTGGTCCTCATTGGTCTGGAGATTCAACACCTCATCATTGTTCACATAAACAGCTTCAACGTATGTCTAGGAGAGGGAAAATGTATACAAGTCAAAGCATGTCAATTTTCTTTTGCTCCAAATATGCTCCTGTGTAATTTGAGTGAAATGTGGGCCATTTTTTTCAGCACTGTAATAATATCCCATTTATCTGTTATCTTTTATTTGTATGGAAAGCAAGGGTAAGCAAAGGAGATATAACATTTATGTTACAGTTATTCACATATAGGCTCAGCATCATTTAAATCATGTCGTTAATTACACTGCAAATTTAAGATGTATAGAAAATGAAGACCTATATTGAAAATGTTAATATCAGTTATGTTTGTTATGCAAAATCAATACTCCAAAGTATCCAGTCATACACATGTTACCTGCTCTGGTGTGGGATTATGACGGTCTAAAGTTGTCTGTTTAGCAATGTTTGCATAATATGCATAGGCCAGGTCTGGGTCTGTGGGGAGACCATGAAGCCCCTGGTGGTGCAGGTGCCCAAGATGCAGAAGTGCTAATCGATCATCCTTCTGGCCTGCCAACAGGGCAAGTAGCCAGGCCTGCACCAAACACAAGAGCACGAGAGGGCACTGATAAATTGTGTGTTCATCGCAGGCATAATCTTGCCATGATGCAGATCCACACACACACACACCTTATTGGGCTGTTTCTTGACTCCCAGGCCAGTACTGTACAGCACTGATGACAGGTACAGAGCTCTGTTATCAGCTAGGCAGCCAGCTTGGAGCAGGAGTGGTATCACTCCACCGACCACTCTAGCGCTGCTTGCTCTGCCCAGCTTATGAAGTGATAAGGAATACAGTGCTTTGCCCACAGCTGGCAGGCTCACCCCTCTTCTTCCTGTACATCAGCAGTGGAACTGGTTTCAGTGGTTTATGTTAAATAATACAGATATCATCAGTAAATAGTGAGTATAACATCCCTTCATTAGCATTTTTTTTAACAAACTCATGCTGTGCCATAATACTGTAAATACATTGGGTAATGTATCAGTGTGAATGAATATGATTTGATGCCAGAAATGTCTATTTCCATTTGAAGGAATCTGGTTCAGGTTTGACTCAGATTCAGTGTAAATATCAAATATACCTGGAACCAGCTGATTCAAAATGTATGTTAGATACAGTAACACTGTAAGACTGTGTGGGATATAATAACTGTGTTCTTTAATTACTTAAGGGATAATTAAGGGGGATAGGTAGATATTTAAGTGTTAAGAAAATGCACTTTTTTAAATTACCAGTGAAACATAAGTACCAATCCTGAGAAGTAATCCCCTTTACACAGTGTTAAATCATCAAGCTTATCTTGTTACAACACTGTTGATGGTTCAGGTATCTCATGTTTTGAACCAACTGCAGTAGTTGTAGATAAATGTGGTGGCTGATATTACTTTAACCTATAGCTACCTCATCACTCTGGATATTTTGTACAGGTGCTAGATGAACCTATTTTGTGCAGTTTACTTCTTACCATGTTTGAAAGCAAAGAACTTGGACAGTTTTGCAGCTTGTCTTCTGTGAAAGACAGTTGCCTCCCACTGATCACATTGTGAAATTGATTGTTGTCTGTCCTTCATAGCCCACTCATGGAAAACATCAAAACAGGTCTCTGGAAGAAAACACACACACAGTTAGTTTCTTAGTAGCTTTAGTGGCTCTAAAGAAGGCTGCAGAGAATATTTTAGATACAGTCATTTTAGCACCATCTAGTGGATGCATAAGGCAATTACCAGAATTTGAAATCTGCTTAGCCAGGTGAGAGTAGCCCCTGATTTTCACGTTCAACTCTAGACGAAACGCTTGACAGTTGTGCAGCCACCCATTGAAGTTCACATCCTTAATAACATCTGGAATCACAGCTTCAGACTGGAGAGGAGAGAAATCATCAGACTCTAATGCAGCTGAGGGGCACAGACAATAACCGTGGGCAGCTGCAGTGTATTACCATGCTGTGAGGTGATATTCTGTTGCGATAATAAACCACTGGTCCAAAATACCCCTCCACACCTTTGACATATTTTCCTCCTCCAATCACAAAGTATCCTTCTGTGTCATCCAGAACAAGAGTATGTCTCAGCCTATAACACATAGTGTTAACATAACACATATGAGAGACATTTGGAGTGCATTTCTGTTTGTGAATACAGTTCAATCACTTTTGTCATGTTGAGAGGACACTTACAAATATTCACTAGATTGAACCAGTCTTTCTTTGTGATCCATACACGCCATGGAGAGAGTAACCTGAGATATAATCACAATGACATCTTTATCTTTAATTTCTATTATTGTTATTACTACATTGATTGTCAATGAGAGACTACTCACTGTTTGACCCTGCAACATCAAACTGAGTTGGCACCACTCGCTAAGAGGGACTTTGAATGGAGAGAGGAATGCAGAGGATTCCTCAGACTCTCCATTCACCTGGATGTGTATCTGGCCTGTACACAGGAGACACTAGTCTAAGTCCTGGTTGGTTAAATGAATGAATATCTGAGAGGTGAGAGAGAAATCTTAACTATACCCGACTTTGTGAGGAACAATGTTGGAGTGACGTAGTTATTCTGAGAGTCGATATGATGAAACACTCCGCACACGCGTTCTTGGCAGTGTGTGGTCACAAATATCCAGATAGAGAACAAACACCTGGGAAAAATACAAATACACTTCCTTAAGTGAGGCAAAATATATCACTGAATCTGCATGACAGTGCACAGAGTGACTTTTGTCTCACCATGGAAAAGAGACAGCTTTAACACGCAAGTATTCCAAAACCTCACTGCTGTGAGGGTCCAGGGTCTTTGTGATTCCAAAGTTTTCTCCAGTCGATGCATAAATTGAAGACAGCAAATGGACCGTTTCTGCACGACAAACATATCTTATCCCATGACTGTCATTTGAAAATGAACTGGTATGCAAAATTGTTCTATGATTGTTGGAAATGCATGACTCTAAAATTCCCCTTGAACTACTTTTTGACTACCTTACCTTGCTCCAAAGAGCATTGTCTCTTTAAAAACCGTTGAGTTAACTGCAGCATCTCTGCACTCCAAGCAAAGCAGAGCTGATGCTGTTTGACCGGTCGACTAAAGAAGGGCTTAGGCTCCAGAACTGCCACATCCTGAGCTATGATAGACCCCTCGGTGTCATCAAATCCACTGTATCTGACTGAGGCCCGAAGGATACAACTCAGCACCCACTGAGACTCTGGAACAATCCCATCAGCTTGATACACCAACCAGTCTGGCAGGTTCAGCTCCACAGTTCTTACTTTAGGGTCACCTGGGATGCAGCTCCACCATCTTAGCGAAAAGGTGGAGATGATGCCAGTGTCAAAAGATACAACACAGTCTATCTGTACTGTAGCAGGCATATTACAAGAGTAAAGTATTTCCAAGTGATGGTCGGGCAGAGTCTCCTCTGGAGGATTCAGGAGTGTCACCTCGTCTAAACCCCAGACAATCTGTTGGTGACATAGGACACATACAGTTAGAAATACACATAAACAGAGTTGCCAATGACAGCTGTAAGGTAAAAGCAGAAGGGACCAAAGTTTCAGAGACAATAAGATAAAACCTTCTCCTACCTGCAAAGTAAGGCATAACAGATGACAGACGTATTTGGACAGCGTATAGAAACCCATGGTCCACACAGTGTTGTCATTAATCCCTCCATTAAAGATTTTCAAGCTAAAAAGGAACAAGAATCCTCAAGATCCGGACCTCATCCTGCTCCGCCTCATGCTGTTGCCTAGGTAAATATTGAACAGCACATTGCTCCACCCAATCACTATACACACAGTGCAGTTGGGGTGGAGCTTTATGAATCAGACTACATAGCAATATTTACATAGAACTAAAGGTAAACTGACTTAGATCACCTGTTAGGCAGATTGTGCTTACATTTTGATTTCAGTTTGGAGCAAACTTATTTTGTTCATTGTCGTCTCTGAGAAATGTAACGTAAAACCTTTAATTCTACAGATTTGAAGGGAAACTTTGGTGTTGTGCAGCAGGTAACATGTAGTGCAAGTGTAGTCTATGAAAAGTCAGCTCATCTTTCATTCAAAATAGTTTATTGCTATCATGCAGGAGTGCCATAAAAGTCGAGACCATCACAGAAGATGCAAAATTATCATTTTCTCTGTACAAATATACGCTATTCATAAATAGAAGCTCAAAGTGAAGGGAAGAGAGAAAAAAAAACAATAGGGGTGGGGAGGAAAGAGTTTAAGCCGATCCACTCTTCTATCCCAATATAGGTTTCGTTACAGCAGTTGACATGCATCAACATTGCGTTGCATTATACTGGGAGCAGACAGACACACGCAGACACACACTCATTCACTCAAACACATTCAGATGGCATAATCCATTTACAGCTGTCGTGCAAAAGAGGTACAAATGCCACTTTAAAAAAGTACCAGTAGGAAATTGTTTTTTTTTTTTCAGCTGGTTTCCGATATACCATATTTCGACATGTTTTACACATCCAAACCACTTGTTACATTATGAGGTTGGGGGAGGCTGACTGTCTTTTGCAGCACTTTTTGGTTGTTCTTTGTTCAGGAGCACCCTAAGTCTACTGGTGTCCGTACTACTTCAGTAATCATCTACAACTACGAATGCATAGTTCTGTGCTCATACAAAGCTGTCAGTATTAAAACTGGCAAAACCTTCTTTGCTGTGGTAATCTGAGGATAGGAGTAATCTGTAACAAATGTAAACATATCGCACTGATGATGCTGTTACAGACAGAATACCCTTGGACATTCAGCGATTGAACTCAGAATATACAGTATACTTCGTGTGGTTTTGGGTTCTGTGTAAAAAGGGGCTCAAACGGCCGAACACACTACAAATACAAAGGCCTCTGACAGGAACAGTGATTTGGCACTTTTGACACAATTGGTCTTCTGCCTCCCCAACTTGTTGAACTTCCATAAAAGGTAGATTACAACTTAAAAATTTCTATCTCCTACGTGGCAAATTATTTTTGCCTTGTAGTTTAGCCCTTACCAGCGCCCATCCTTGACTGACAAACCGCTGTGAAGTTTTCATTATCCACCTGAATAATTGTTAAAACAGAAACGTTAAGACAAAGGAGAGCTGGAGCCAAAATCCAAGTTAAACTCACACCGTGTTTATCAAATCAACATTCTGGAGAAAAGGTCTTGTACGGGGTTAATCTTAAACCAACAAGACTGTTCACGATCACTGTTTCTTTTTTTAAATAGTTAACTAAAAATATGCTTTGATTATTTTGTTATATATCTTGTTTTTCATGGTATATACTGCAGGTGGACAAAGCTAACATCTCAGACACTTTGTCCAAGTTATATCCTCATGTTTAAATTCAATACAAAGGCAGATAAGAATTCACTGTCAAGCAGTCTATGGTATTTTCTAACTGTCTAAAGTTTAAGATTTTGGCAACTCAATTTTTTGGTAACTTTTTGGTCATTTCAGTTTCTAACATTTCTGACCAAAAATACAAGGACACCCACATCCAATTTGGACATTTTAACCAGAACATCAAATGTGTTGTTACTGTCAAACACTTGTGTCCTGGTTCAGGGGGGATACGTATACACCAAAGACCGGAGCAGTGGTGAAACTTGGCATTGTTTTAAAGCTTGACATGTCAGCACAGTATTTCTCTCTCACACTCTCATGCTCACATGCACTCACTCTACATATCAAATCCCTAAATTAAAATGCTGCAACTTTGTGGTCCTTTTGTTACACTGTGGGGAGACTTGCCTCTTGTCCAACTCTCTTTTGAAGACAAGATAATGTCACTCTGTGCTCTTGGATGAGATCCAAGGCTGCAAATTATTATTACGGCATTTTTAAACCAAACAGTACGTAGCACATTTTTTTGACAGCCGAAAGTGAAATCTGAGTCACAACTACACTGGTCCGATCATTCACTACTACACTTCTGTTTGAGGATCTTCTCAATGTGTTATTTGCTCTGCCAAGAAGACAACAAAAGACAGAAAAACTTGTAACCATCAATAAAAACAAAGTACTCAGTGAAAATTAAGGAGTGCGCATTCACTTTGGATTTGTAGGCTAGGTAGTTAAGTAGCAATAAAAGAAACATCAAGTGTTGTCTAAGCAGGTTAACGACGAGAACCAAGCAAACACTAAGAGCATTCGAGTATCAGTCAAACAAAAGTGAAGACATGCAAAATGTTATAGATTGTAGAACAAGAAAGAAAAACCAACCGGGAGACACGTTTCCCTTTGAGACTGGCACAATTTCCTGCAGAATAAATAATACTTTACATTCCAATATACAAACCTACCCATTCCCCACATATTCAACATTAACCAATAAGCAGATAAAACTCAACAGCTGTTTGCTCCCACAGTCCATAGTTTGTCAGTAGGTGCTGTACCTACACAAAAATGCAGAGGCAACGAATGTGCCGTCATTTTACCATTATTGAACCCCCAAAACTTTGAAACTTTTTTCAAAAAACAGACTGGAGGATCACAGTCAGACAGCTTTGAAAGCCTGTAGTTCATGTAGCCCTTATTTCTTCTGTTTCTTGAAGATCTTGAAGGTGTGTTTCTTGCGGCTGGCAGTGGAATCTGTGTCTTCTCCTGTTGAGCCACTGTCCTCCTCCAGAGGGCTCTTCTTGGAGGACAGCTGAGGGATGCGAGTGTTGCCCTTCGGCCCCACGACTCCGAGTTGCCCCCCTGTAGGTGATGGTGTGTCAGGTTCAGTGGAGTTGGGGCTGAGGGAGCGGGACGACTCTGACAGACTGTTGATCTCTCCCAGGCTGGGCGACTTCTCCATGCCATACACCTTCTTCATGAGTATGGGACTGTCAGGGATGAACTCTGCGGGAATTCCCTCATGAATGCGGTTGCCTCCGTTGGGAGTGTGAGCATGCAGTGAGACAGTATCCTCTGTGCGGCCAGACAGGCCGTGTATGAGAGAAGAGGGCTTGATTAGGTGGCCTTTGGAGCTGTAGGCAGATAGCCGATCACCAACTTGAGAGAGGGACAGGGAGGAGTCAGAGTCGGAGCGATTGAGGTCCCTGTGGGAAAAAGAACACAAAAAAGTTCAAGTAAATGGGACAAAAAACAGAACAAAATTGTATAAAGTTGAAGCCTTGCATGCTGGGGTGCATCTACACTATGCCTGCAAAGCCATGGACACGCTGGGCACAGCCTGGACACTGGAAATCCACACTTAGTTAGTTGTGCAGGCAAAGAACACTTGGAACACTGAGAGAGGTTGAGAAACAGTAAATGCATAGATTCTGTAATGCCTCGTCAGGTGCAGTAATGTGGAAGCAAACTGAATAAATTGAAAAAAGGAAAAAAAAAGGCATGACAAAATGGACTGAGGAAAATAAAAAAGAAGAAAATGAACTTCGGCTGAGATACATGGATTAAAATAATTGAAATGACAAGATGGTAAGAGAGAACGGAAAAATCACACACGTGCGTTGTGTGCAGAGAATTGGAAAGAGGCAGGTACCCGAAGCTGTCGCTGCACGACGAGTGCACTTTGGAGACATCTGAGAAGGTGAAATCAGGAATAGGGTCCATGGGCTGGAAAGAACTGTGATGTAAATGGGAGGAATGATGGGCTACACTGCCACCCACAGCACTGGGCAAGCAGGAGGAAGAGGAGGACAGGGACTGAGGGTGTTGGCTGGAGCTACAGATGATAGAGGGATGAGACACAGCTGAGGAAAGAGGGGCCAGGGGGAGAAACTCGAGCTGCCCAATCGACTGGCTACGTGACTGTCTGTAAGAAGCCCTAGACCTGGGCTGGAGAGGGGTTCCCTCTCCCTGCTGCCCCGACAACAGGCAACTCTCTACCAACCTCTGGGAGCCCATGGCCAGCTGGGGGTCAATGTGGCGTTGCCGTAGGGACATCATACTGGGAGCTGTAGACACAAAAACAACAACATTATCAACAACCGCACAATAAAAACAAAGTCTAACGGACAAAGGGGATCGAGAAGGGAAACAGCGGAAATGACCACTCGCTTTTTGGAAAGAGATAATTATTGTTTATCACTTTGTTCCTTTGTGAGTTTAAATAAACTATCTCAGCTGGTAACATACAAACAATAATTAGCTTTTTCATCAAAGGTAGTGTCCATTTACATTTAAGGTAAGTGACCGCTAAGGGGAAAGAGTAGGGGTGCACTGAGTGGTGAGGAGACTAAGAGGAGGGAGTAAATGTGGCAAGCAAGCAACTGAGGCGGGGTCAGGGTGTTTATGTGGAAATATAGCACAGAGTAGTTTTTCCCTTCCAGCTGCATCTTTCTGCCAGCTAGAAAGCATTATAGCTTCGTGTGGCTTTGAATCAGGGAGAGACAGGGACGTGAAACTGACGACTGAATTGGGGCATGAAAGAATGGCCAACCAGGATATTTCCACATGGGCTGACAGTCTGAACCCACGGACCACAGGTCACTGGCTCGCCTTTCCAACAGTCTGGTGCCATCTGTAGTTAGGCCAATGAGAAACAGTGGGAGCCAAATGCCAGGAAGGTGGTGGGAAGGGGGGAGGGGAGTGAGATAGGGAGTGCAGTTAATGTTGATTAAAAGACTTACTCACTGTTGCAGCCGCAAAGGCACTTTACAGTACAACTCTCACCTGTAGTTAGTCAAACCCGAACCTAATAATGTGTCAAGTTTTATCATAATGAGTCAAATACACAGCCCATAAAAAGATGGCTACAAAGAATAACGGTCATCAGATGTGTATTGTTCTCTTTTTTTTTTTTTTTTCTTGATTACATAATGATGTGAGATGTGTGTTTTGTGCGTAGGGACTTTATGGGCAACTTTGTGTATTTTCTGAGTCTTGTCCTCAATTTAAATTGTGCACTGACTGCTTCTAACACATTGTCTTTAGTTTGACCAAAAGCACATATTTTAGGACACATCCACTACAAATAGGTCAGCACAGAAACTTGTTCTCATTAAGTAGTATATTTTTCTTAACAGTTCAATTGCCAGAGGAAAGTCACAAGAGTCTTCAGTCTCCGTAATCGACTGAACGTCAAGTTGACATTTTTATCAAAAATGAGAACATACAAAAAGGCATTCAACCGGAATGGCGTGTACAAGAACAAGACAATTACGTGAACTTACAAGGCACACATTATACAAATGTAAAACAACATTCATTCAATCAGAGTCATGTGTGACCCTCAGCACCTCCATCACCAGGGAGGCCACAAGGACAAATGCATGTAATTGTAGAATTAAAGGTCCAAATACTCATGTGGTCTGATTTTTGGATTTCCCCAGCAGGGTCTTGGAGTGTTTAGGGGTTCGTTTGCTAATCCCCACTGACTGGCCGACAGATTCGGTTGAACTCTTACATTGCAGAGTTCCAGGCATGATGTCTTCGTCCAAGTCGTCCATGTCGTCAGACATGATGAAGTGCTGAGGTGTAGCTCTGCCTCCCATGAAGCTGGCGTCGAGGTTGAGGGCTGAGGCCAGTGAAGGAAGCCCTGGGTTGTTGACGATGGTAAAACCTGTGAGGATCTCTATCTGCTGCCAGCGGTGAAGCCTCTCCCGCAAAGCAGCAGTCACCTCCCCCAGGGCTTGTCTGGGAGAGATGAGGAGAGAGCAGCAGGAACAGAAATACATGGAAAGGAAAACACATCTGTTAATTATAACTGAAAAAAAATTATAATATTTAAATCTGACAGAAGAAAGCAAAGCCTAGGGCAGTTATTTTATTTTTGATAAATGAAAATGCAGTTTTGTTCCATTTTCAAAAGTTTTATGAGCCTCGCTTACTTTGCTGCAAGTATTTTGTGGTCCACATCATCCAGGGAAGAACTGTGAGCCACATGGAAAGTCCCAAAGAGAGTGTTCCTCTTCTTCTTTATCTTCTCTGCCTGTGAAAAAAGAAAAAAAGTGCAGTCAGTGAGTACTCCAGATAAATCAACATTTTCACTGCAGCATAACTGATATTTATTACTAAATCGGTGTCACTCTCAGAGGCCATTGGGAGAACTGTGAGGTTTCCAACTGGGCCGGAGACACAGAGACAGAGAATGAGCCTGAAGTGACTATGTTGTGGTGATAAGCCATATTGAGCTCGTTCCGTCCTCTCCCTCATGGTCAACTACGCTTGGATAGAGTCTTGTGGCTCCACCCACCCAACTCATTCACACTGATGCGCTCACATTATCATTGTCCAAAGAAGCAGCCAACAGTGAACTGTTGCTGTATCATTTACATGAATAACTAAAAATAAAAAGCTCCCAGTGCAGCTACCAGTGAGTTCAGTACATACACTCAATCACAAACATGTTTTATTGGATAAACAGTACACAGAAGACAGCAGGAAACTCATCTGCAGAGTAAACTGTGTGGATAATGTTGTGTAGCTTCATTTTCGGCTCTGGTTTCATCAGACATTCCAATATGCTAAGTCCTCATAGCCTAAAAGTGTATGATCAGCCCAGATCTGAAGAAGCAATGGAAGCGAAGGCACTGAAATTAAAATGTGTCTGGTAGTACATTTACTGCTCCAGTGTACAGTTTAAATTCTACTCTGACTCTGTATAGCTAAAGTAGAGAACAGAAAATAGATAAATAAATTAAAACCGATGGTCTGGCTACCTTACCTGTTCAGTTTGACACATTGTGTCTGGTCATTATTGAGACAACAGTTTTTCCTTACACACAGTAATAAAATCATCAGAGTACCTGAGACTGAATTGTATAAGTGACTATAAATACATTTCATGTGAAGGTGTTTCTATTTCATCTATTATTCTACATACGGTTGATCACAGAGACACAGGCAAGAAGGAGTTCAATGGTTCAGTCACACCACCTTGGCTGCTTTCCCTCAGAATGTTTTCAGTTATTACTGAATTCAAAACTGAGATATACAACCAGCTTGTTCCAGTCAGTTCAGTCTCACTGGCTGATGCCTTGGAACATAATTCATAGATTTTCAATAGAAAGTCCTATGATCAATGGCTTACCCCTTCTTTGGCTACCAGGAGCTGCCGTTCAGCGTTTTGTTTCTTGATGTTGTAGTACTGCACTTCCACCTCGTGGGTGAGCTGCAGCCACTTCTGGAGAGACTCTGGTGGTGACCAGCTACTGCGCGACTCCAACTCCTTCTCAGCTTTCTTCAATGCCATGCGCACCTACAGCAAATGTCAAACATTAGGAGACAAATTGACGCCTAAAAACAACACAGTCATAAACTTTACATAACCAAGCAACCCCTTCTTGGCAATGATTACTATTTCTATATTTAGTATTTTCAGATGTTTTTAAATACGTTGTTTTGCAGCTAAAAGCAATAATGCATGAAAGAAAAGACTACTAATCAACTGAGTGGAAAATATTCCTTGCCACAGAACCTGCAACATGTTGTGCAACACTGACTCTGTCTTGTATGTTTCCAATTTATCGCCGTGAGAAAAAAAAACACCTGTGACACATGGGTGTGAATTTGATCACTGTGGTAGTCCTTCAAGCAAATACTCGTGTGTTTTGCTTACTTGTGTGGGCTGTGCTGTTCCTGCCAAATTCCTAATGGACAAAGACTTCAGTGGGTGTATTTATATTATAACCAGTGTGAATCTGATAGACCTAAACATACTGTGCAGTTGCCACCTTTGAAGTTTATAAAACACTACTCACTCACTTTCAATGCTTCTCCTTTGTGCTGAAATTAAGATTTTTTTTTTATTAAAAACTAAAAACTCCACATCCAAATGGCATTTATCACTTTATAAGTACCTGCTCGAGCTCTTCTTCTGCATACTTTTGGCGACTCAGTTCATTCTCTGTGCCCTCACGCAGCTCTCTCAGTCGTTGGGCCTCCTGCTTTGCTGCATTGATCTCGTCCCTCAGCTTCTGCTCCAGGTTCACCTTCTCCACCTCTACCGTACGGTGTTCCTCCTGAGCGATCTGCAGCCTGAGGACAAGAGGGGGAACACAGAGAAACAACTGTCTTCAATTTGAGTTCCTCCTCAAAGCAAGAAATCAGCGACTGTTTAATAAGGCCAAACAAAGAAACAAAGTGTGAGGACAGTCATGATGTGTAAGCATGTGAGTGCCGTGTGTGGAATGCAGGACTTGCATCAGTCACACATCACCGGAAACAATAGCCAACATGTAGAGAGCATGGTCAGTCATGGTCAGCTGACATCAGAGAGAGCAGAGCCGAGAATGGGAACAGCTGTCGTTGTGTAACTTTAGAACAGTACAGTGCTCCTGGAGTGTCCAGATATGTGTTGGTTTGTGCGTAGGATATTTTTAGACGAGCTTCCTAAAACAGTCTACTTTTATAAGAGGAGCTTGACACTCATGACATAATAATTTTTGCATGGACACACACCGTTTTAATGGACTGCGATTAGTGACAAGACCAAATCCAGAAACATCAAATTCTTATAGAGTTTTTAGAAACAAAAGTTTTGACTTTGATCTGTGAAACTTAGAAATTAGGTCAAAATAGTGACAGTGGAAATAAGGGCTTTTAGTTATGAATCAATCAATAGGAACTCATGACAAACACACAAATTCTGCTTTTAAACTACAAACATTAAAAGAGCAGAAAGTAATACCATCTTTCAGACATTAGGGAGCAGCAATCTTCTCCTGATGGCTTTAACACAACAGCAGAGGGGAGCACAGTAGGGCAAAGAAATGAAAGTTGATCCAGACAGCTAGCTATGGAAAGTGTGGCTGGTGGGCAGTCCTGCTAATGCTTTCGACCCTGACCTCTGCCATTCTCTAGCTAAGAATCAAAAGCACTGGCAGACCTACAATGTCCAGAGAAGACGCCAAACCTCGCAACTGACCTGCATTGCAGGGCTCACAGGACACAGACACAGTGTCTCCATTGACGTTGGAGAGGAAGGTAAAGAACAATTCGTATGTTTGTATAGTCTAATGTTATGACATCTGTATTTATCTTATTTCCCTATATATCATTGATTTTGTGTAGAAAGCAAATGGATTAATTAATGCCTTTCTTAAAGCATTGTTGTCCTTATCAGCAGTCTTTTTTCAGGATGTCTTTCTGCACACACCACACCCCAGTCCAAATGTGGGTGAATGAGCACTTGAGCTGACATGTTAAGCGGCCATGCTTAACACCATCTCCCACCAGTGAGACAGAGGCAGGGTCAAACAGTGTTGTAAAAGGCACCCAGGAAATCCAGCTCCAGTCAAAGCCTCCACCCACTGTCTCCCAATAGAGAAGCCATGGGCCAGGCTACTTGACACCACCACAGGATCTGCTTGAAGGTATGGAAAGAGAGCAGCTGGCAGCAGGGATCAGGAAGAAAGGCACGGCAACAGACAGAGGGCATACCTCTCTCTCTCTCACCTCCTAAAAACAAGTGCTGTGAGAGATGCGAGTCTCTTCTTGCTAGTCACACTGACCTACAATACAAGACAACATGTCTCCCACAGCCACAGCACGTGGTTGTCCGGGCTGTAACATGTATGAGGGAGTATGATATAGAAAAGTTTTATCTTGACCATCAAATGTCTGAGAATAACCGCCTGCTTTTGGTGGCACATATACAGAGGCTGGTTTGACTGATTTCTGCTCAGCATTGTCTTTTTATTATGACTACACCAGCATCTACATATCCTCAGTATAATGAATAGACTTTTTAAATTATCGTGCTTGAATTTCCTTTGGGATCAATAAATCTAAGCTTTATGGGACATATTCTACTTTATGAGAAACAGGACCAAGGCATTTAGTTTTTGTCTTTTCTCTCAGCTCCTGTTCAGCACAGATTAGATTTAATTTAATATGGTTGCAAAGCAGTATAGAATTGCTGTAGCATCCAGTAGCCATAACTTTGAAATATGAAATATAATGCAACATCTGCCTAGTCCAGGTACTGTATGTGAAGAAGTACAGCTCTCATTGATACAACTAACATTTAATAAGGTATTGCAAGTATCTATTGTATGTTCACTTGGGAGCCTGATGAGTGCAATTCAGTGAAATCCCACAAAAATACTTTCCACTCCCTTAGTGTACTGCTACCACAAAAAACAAATGCACCTCATATTTATCATGTAAAGTGGGCACAGACAGAAGCCAAAACAGAGATACTGCAATACAAAAAGAAGAGGTGTTACTGTATAGAAAGTGAAGAGTCCAAGCTAAGTGAACAAAGCAAAGTCTTCTCACTCTTGTTTACAGTTTGTTAGATCATGTTCAGCCTCGTGTTGTTGGCTAAACAGTCAGATGACACAAAGAGCAGCTCCTGTGAGGAGTCACCGTCTAAAAGTTTTGATGCCTACAACAGCTTGTCTATTCCTGTTTAGCGTCACCAAGCATCGAGCCAGGAATGTTACGCAGACATGTGGCAACGCCTGTCGCTGCTCCTTACTCTCATCAGTGTCCCCTCAGTTCTGAATCCAGCAAAATATGGCCAGAGGTTAAACACTTTCCGTTTTGGTCACTCAATGAGTGACCAAAATCAACTCAACTCAACCTCAGATCCAGTAAAACTAAAATATTACTAAAAATATTAAAAAAATAATAGATAGGTTGTAAAGACTAGGTTTTTCTAATGGCCTACATGATGCTACAAAATGCTCACACTGACCACCAACTGTCACTGCCCTTATGATTTAATTCAACAGATGTATAAATTCCCAGTCAACCATATCAAAATATCGATGACACACAAAGCATTAAATCTAATTTCACTGACACTATCCATGCACCTTATCCTTTCAAAAGCTCAAAACAAAACCTGTCCTGTATATGAGATGAGGCTGTGTTGAATATCCTTTAAAGGAATAAGAGGAGACGGTGCATATTTTTCATGCACATTCCTAGCATTCCTCCAGGTATTAACAGGACCAAAATAGTTAGATTTGTCTTCATTTTCCCTCTATTTATTCCTCATGATAATGCAGATTACTTACATGAATGGGGTTCATTTGAGGTGCTTTATTTGAAAAGATCTAATTTAATCATTAAAGCTGCAATGGCCTGAAGCTAGAATAAACCAGGTGAGCTAGCATGCCGCATTGCATGTCAGAATAGAAAGGTTGCTACACCGCAGACACACACACCACAGGAATTTTGTCAAAGGATTATCCCAAAGCTTTGTGGAATAATTGCTGACCTGCAAGGCACACCAAGGTCAACCATCAAATATAAGAGCAAAGATTATTATTGATCAAGACCCCTCATCCTACAGTGACTCATTCATCTCCAGGACAGGGTCAAAGTGACAGAAACACAAGGGGAGCAGTTCAAACTTTCGGTCCAACCACTACTGCAGGGTTATCAACAGCTTCAAAGCAAGTGTGGTAACAAACCACCTGAGCTGGCTCTTCTCACTGTGTAAGCAGAAGCTCCACACCAAAAAAACACTGACTAATGCTAGTCACTGAAGAGGTGTTATCTCGACTCCCTCTGTAATTCATGCTTTCGATCATTTCCCGCAGGTTACTGTATCATCACAGGTGAAAGCTGACAACTAAACTGAGAATTAAAAATTGCCAGAGTCTGGATTACTGCACCCCTGTGATTTTATCGCCACGCCTGGGAGCGGGCCGACTGGGTGTCCGCACCCATGTGAACTGTGACATGCAGCAGCATTTGTTAGAGCCTGCCTGCTATTGTTTGGCAGAAAGTGGTCTAATGAATGGAAAAACCACTCATGTCATATCCATATCAATGGCTTTGATCATAACTGCTCAAAGCAAAGATGCATTTACCTCAACAAATTAGACAAGCTCTAATAGATCATCTACCTCCGCCTAATGCATTTGTCCTTTTGTGATTGTTCCCTCCCTCCGTTCACGAGGCTGTGTGGAAATGCAATTTTAAGTGCATACTGTTTGGGAGATGTGGAAAGATTGTGCATGGGAGTTAGCTGGTTTTGTAGTTGGTTTTTCAGTCAAATGTTGAAATTTTCACCTAAAACATGGCACTGTGGGCTAGAAAGGAGACAGTTGTATGGACATGTTAATTACATGAAGAAGCTCTTCTGCGTGTGTCTTCACGATTTTTGTCTAATCTAATGGTTAAAGACTATTTAAATGCGACTCATTTAAGTCATGTCATTTAGGCTAATTTGTCTGGTCCAATTTTCCAGTCTCCAATTACCCAACAGTCCCTCATTTCTGGTTTTAGAGCAGTGTGGCTCTGTGTGAGAAATTCTGTGAAAGTAATGACTGCAGTATGATATGGATATGTATACAGCAGTGAGAAGCACTACATGCAAATTCTTATCAATCAAGCACATGGTATTTGGATAGTGAAATAACTGAGTCTGTCAGGATTTGCTGCAGTCTGCCTCCCTTTAATCAGTGCCTGCTTCAGCTAATACCAGAAGAAATACACTTTTGTCACATAAAACCTTAACAGCCTCACCCACTAATTTTGAAGAGTGTGAAAGAGTGCCCTGCTCTGTGGTGGTTGTTTGGACTGTCATGTAGTTATCAAACTCTTAATAAAAAACAAAAAGCTGTTACAGTCTTAAAGAGTTAGGATTACCTCAGTTGATAGTAATAAATGTTTCAGTCAGTAACCGGTTAATTACTTGACAACTTATTTGTGCCAGGTATTTGAGTGGTAACTCAACACATGCACAGCATGTAAGCATTGCCATCAGTCCAACACTAGCTGGTGATACTCATTAGGTTGATTAATCATTAGCTAGTCAAAGCTAGCTTGAAGTCAGTTTAAGGTTGTGCAGAGGCAGATAAAAATAAAGTGAGAGTACAAATGTATTTGTCTGATTTTCAAAAGTTCTAATGTGTCTCAAAAAAAAAGCCATGTCATACTTAATACTGTTTTTTGTGTGGAAATACCACTGATGGTATGTGTGCACAATATTGTATGTATATAATGGCTTGTTGTGTGGGTGGTGGGAAAAACCCTCACTTCTGTTGGAGATCATGCAGACTCTGCTCAGCTCTCTGCAGGCCCTCCAGGTCCTTCATCATCTTCTTCATGTGGTCCTTAGAGTAGCGATTCTGGATATAGGCAAACCAGCAGCCACCCATGCCTATGACTATTGACACCACGAGCATGAAGTCCTTCAGGTGGTTATGTCTATTCACTGTACGAAACAAAAAACATAAAGAAGAGAAGGTACATTTTAGGAAAGTAATAAATATCAAAAAGATCTATAGAGGAGCACGTGTATTTCAGCCAGGAAATATATCAAGGTGAAAAAATGCCTGACAAAGAGGAAGCTTAACTAGGACGTGCTGTGAAGCTTGTGCTTGAACACAGCCTAGCATGCAAGTGTTGTGGAGTGACACAAATAGAAAAGTCAGTAGCAGAAGTTCAGGTTGCGGTGAGAGGGGCCACAATAAAGCCATCTTAATGCAGCCTATTTTAATCTGGTACCCAACGCTAGGCAGAGCTTGAACTGAAAACCAAACAATGGCAACTTTAACCTTCTGGTACAAATGAAAAAATTATGAACCACACCTTTGCTGCAATTTCTCCAAAAAAAAAGAAGAAGCATGAATTAGGTGTGTGTGTACTGCCATGCTGTCTCTGTAAAGAATTCATAGCCATTGAAATTCATGGTCACTAGAAAGCAGGTATCACATTTGTAACAAGCCCTCTCGTATTTCGTATTATTAAACAGCATGAAGACTCAGTCTGTTGAGTTAGGCAGGCAATGCTATGCAGAACCTGACACAAAACCTGAATTTCAGCCAGCCACAACAATGAAGCAAGTTTTTTCCTGCAAAACCTGCAAAAAGGCATGAAGGAAAGAGATAACAAAAATGTGACGTTTACTTCCTGGAGTGACACGAAGAGGAAGTAAGATTAAGGTAAAAATTCAGTCTAGGCCACTGTCTCTTAACAGCAGTAGACAATGGGATTAAAAAAAAATACACCATATGTACAACGAGTGAGGTCACAATATATAACTGCATGTGTGCTATATTTGTCTGGGATCTGCTTTGTGGCTGAGCACAGATGGTTAAAAAGACTGAAAATAATTTAATTATTTTCTAATGATTAACTGTTCTCCTGGCTCTTTTTACTGCTCTTTGAACACTATCTGTCAAAAACAGCTCTGTCTTCTATTAAATTTATTAGTGACACATGGTCAAGACAGCAATTACTGCTTTTTGAGAAAACCACAGAGAAACAATGATGGACAACAAACCTGGAAATAGCTTGACCCAAATGTGCTTGGGTTAATGATTGCACAACTGTTTAGTAGACTGGAATCAATCTATTGTGAGAAGTGTCTTAAAATGCTGCTGCAGTGTACAGTCAGTCAGTCTGACCATTAGTGGGGCCCACTGGCATTGAGAGGCTGTCAAAGCCAGACAGCCCTCGCTTATGTCTTTCTTCAGGTGTGACTCTAACTAAACAGCCATGATGGCACATGTCAGACACAGACCCCCTACACACTGTTCCCCTGTGCACTTTCTTTTCAATGCAAACGCCTGCTTTCTATGACGGTTCATTAGAATTTCTCTTCTACCCTCTCTAACGATTACATACTCGCTCTCATCAGTACTGCTCTCTCAAATATGCACCCTTCCACTTCCCTTTTCATCCATCTTAGCTGTTCTCCAGTTAAAAAAACAACAAAAAAAACGACTCAGCTTCAAAGGCAGGGAAGTCTCTGTCCACCATTAATATTTTGTTGAGCTGCGGCTACTATTTTCATCATCAATTTATCTACAGGTTATTTCAAAGAAGAACACCTCACATATCTGTTTCATGAAAATGTGTGTGGCAGCGGGACAAATGACTCCGAAGACGAAGGTCTAGCACCAAAACACTGCATAAAAAAATTTAGTAGAATGAATTAACCATAGCCCCAGGAGATGCATTCAAGTGTCTTATCTCATGCAATAGGCTTGTGCCGATCAGCAATCAGATCGTGTATCGGCGATTGAGAGGATGATGGACAGTGTTTTTTTTCTTGCCGATGTTATTAAACACATGCACACATGCCACAGCTGTGCACCGCCACATCTGTTGTGCTCTGCCTCAGCTAATCAGTGCCAGAGCACGTGACCAGAGCAGAGGAATGGACAGGTATGTGAGCGATGATGAAATTTTTCACCCACTCTGCTCTGCTCACATGCTGTGATCGGCACTCAGACGGCTCAT
>OMNW01014254.1:0-37206 GCA_900303245.1 Selene dorsalis
AAAGGCTGTGGCATTCAAACTGTGACTGTGATATTGAGGTGCCTAAAGTGTAGAGAAAACATTCCCCACGCTGTTGGACCACCATCAACAGCAGCCTGAGTGATCCAGGTGTGATTCCTACCAGAAACTGAGAAAGTAAACTTTAAATATTCATGTTTGTTTCTATGTTGTATCATTTCAGCCTCTATCAGTACATCGCACACTGAAGCAACAATCCCCTGCTCCACCTCAAACACCAACGTCTCTGACCTCACATGGAGATTCAACCAGAGTCAGATCATCTTGACTCAGACCAGAGCTGACGTCCCCTGTACAGTCTCAGAGGATTGGAGGCAGCAGGTGAAGGGTGTGTCAGAGTCAGGCAGCCTCATGCTACAGGACTTGTCTTCACATCATGAGGGAACATACACCTGTGAACTGAGTGATGCTGAGGAGACGCTGATAACCAACACTGTCCTCAGGATAGAGGGAAGTCCAGGTGAGAGACCATCAAGTGAGAAAGTGCTATTATCTGTAACATCTGTGTGACCATCATCAATCAAAACAAAAAAAACACCATCATGTGAAGCAGTTCAAGTAACTGATTCTTTTTCTGTTTCAGACAATGGAGGCATTATAGGAGGGGTGGTTGTAGCTGTTGTTGTTGCAGTGGTAGTTTGCCTGGTGCTGTACTACAAGAAAAAACATGGTGAGATTACATTTGGTTACACTTTATTGATTTATTTGCTGTTTTTTGTTTGTATTGATGATGGTCTGTGTGCTCTGAACATCTCTCAGGTCAACAAGACAGCAGGTGTCAGCCAAAGTGAGTAGACCTTTGACATTATTATTTTTCCTGTTGCATCTAATTTCCGCGGTCACAGGTTATAATTTATTAAAACCTCCATGTTATTATTTATTTCAGTAATAAAACAAATAAACTAAACCCCCTCAGTTGAAGTCTAGTTTGTATTGAACTACTGTTTCAGAAGATGAAATATTAAAGTCACTCTGATGGTGTGTTTTGCCCTGCTGAAGTTACAAGACCGAATAAGAGATTGTTTTTAACTTTAACTGAATTTTATGTCATTTTGTTTGCAGTGGAGCAGAACTTCAGCCTATGAGTGCAGAACATATCTGATGCATTCATGTGAGGAGGAGTACACAGTGTGACAAGAAACGGTCCTCTTTCTTTTGTTCCCACTGTGTTATGTTTACTGCTGAAGTACAGTATGTTATTACCGTTCTTCTACCACTACTACTCCAGATCATTCTCAAGAAGAAGGAATTATAAAGATATGACATATATGTCTAAGACAGGAGGACAGGGGCAGCTTTATAACAAACACTTGTCATTCATCACCCAGTTTTGCTTCAAGCTGGTTGTTCTTTGTTACTTGTTGTTTCATGTTTTAAACCACCATTTTTTATTTTTTATTTATTCAGTCATGGATGTTTGATAGAATTTGCATGTGTTGTGTTAAATTAAAATAGCAGAAATTGTGTTTTGAAGGTTTTCATTACAGTAAAGCACAATATAGTGAATGTTTTAGGGATTAGTCACTTGTTTCACAGTCAGTATCATTGTGGGGTTGCCAAGTCAGCTCATTAGTGAGGCTAAATCATTGAACCTAGTGGCAAGATGAGTGTACTGGAGGTTATCTGTTGCAGCTGTTGTTGTTGTTGCGCAGAGGTGTGAAGTTTGATGTCTGTGTCGTGTTTTTATTTTTTAAATTACTTATTTATTACTGTTTGTGCTTAACCTGTGTTTTTGTAGAGGTCTTAGCTTTTTAGGTTTGTTTTACTTTGTTATTGTCCAAATACGTTTCAAATACTGTTCTTTTGTCCTGTTTTTATTTCATCACGTACAATTTTTGCAACTACTCTTGGATTTGCACTGAAGTTTTTGCTGCCAATGTTTGCTGCCAATGTTTGTTCTTAAGCGTGGATGCATTAGTCTACACATTTCCACAACATGTCACTACAGGAGTTCCATTCATGAAAAAAACACTAATGGAAATCAATAAATTATTTCAACAAAACATGTGTTTCTGTCTTATGTGTTGAACATAATTTTAGCCACAGACACAAAACAAATCCTTTTTTTTCTCATTTAATGGTATTTTAACTGCAACAGTTTGAGCTGTGTTTTCAGCGTCCGCTCAGCAGATGGAGCTGTAACGTCACTAGTGGTTCAATTAGTAAATGCACTGGTGACTGAGTGTGAATTATTTGGCCACTGATTTTGATGCAGACATTAATGAGCTTCACATGCATTTCTGGCCTGTAGGTGTATTGTCTGTAGACTGATATTGACACAGACATGCCTTTTACATTAATGTTTGATGTTTAGTTTTATTTCTGCAAGGTTTCCAATATCTCACCACACTTCAGTTAGCTTACATATTAACAATGAACAATAAAATTGCAATATGTCCTATGATAAATTCTGTGACTGCACAAATAATGGAAAAACATACTATATGAACACTTACACAAATTCAGATATATAGTTATATAACAAAGCCTCTGTAAAATAATCAATCAACCACTGTTTTCAACAATAGTTGCCAAAGTGGCCAGGGTACTGTTGGGGTCTAGTATTCTCACCAAAGGGACATTCACACTTGTCTCCTGGAAGATCTTGTTCTGAAGAGTCATGGCCAACATGGAGTCAATACCCAGCTCACACAGGGCAGAATCGTCATCCAGTTCATCTAAACTAATGTTGCTAATGGCACTGACAGTTATTTTCACACTTTCAAGTGTGGAAATCAAATTCTGAACTTTGGGTTTATGACTACTACCTATGTCGTCTTTCGACTCTGCTTCCATTAAAGCTGACAGTCGTTCTCTGAGAGATGCATTCTGTGAAAGAACATGAACGCAGAGATTTTTGAAGTTGAACTTGCATATGACTTGTTGTGGTCTGTTCATCAAAAGACACCTTTCAAGTGTCTCGTGGACCTCACACACATCCATTATCCCCATGCCCTTTGCCTCTAGGAACTTCTGGAAATGGTCTTTGTTCAACAAGAGACCAAGGTTCAAAGGACCCCAGTTGATGGACTGTCCAGCCAGCCCAAGGTTTCTCCGATAATGACAGAACATGTCAAGGAAAGAATTGGCAGCAGCATAGTTGCACTGTGAGGCGTTGCCAATGAATGAAGAAATGGACGAGTAGCACACAAAGTAATCAAGTTTGTTGTGAAGCGTTGCTGAATGAAGATTTAGAGCTCCGCTCACTTTGGGCTGCAGCACCTTTCGGAAGAGCGACACATCAAGGGTTCCAATCAGAGCATCATGTAACACTGCAGCGCTGTGAAACACTCCTCTGATCGGACAGGAAGGGAATTTTTGTTCAATTGTTGAGATTGCATCTATTACCTGTGTCAACACGGAAACATCACATTGGACATGTATGATATCAACTCCATATCTTTTCTGGAGGAGTTCCATTTGAAACTGCATTTCAGTTGTTGGAGTACTTCTGGACAGAGTTGCAATACAACCTCCACCATTATTGGCGATGAACTTCACTGTCTCAAATCCCAAACCAGAAAGGCCCCCAGTTACAATATAAACACAGCTTTGTTTAAAAAGTGGTCCAGGCCTGGTGTGCAGAGGGATATCAGACACTGGACTGTCAGATTCCCCATCAGCTAAAACCACTTGCCGCACTGCTGTTGTAGTGAAGTAGGACTCAAAATCTGCATCAGTTTGCTGCTCTTTCGTGATTGATAACTGAATTATCTCTTTTTTCAAAGGTAGAGATCCTGAATCAAAACCCAATGAAACTAGCCAGTTAGAGATATTCCTGCTCTGCACCTGCAGGTTTGCTCTCTGGAGAACATCAGCCACATCAAGTTTATGTACATGCACATCCTCACTTTTTGATGCAAACATGTTTGCTGAGTGTGAGGATGACATGTGGCTGCTACATATGTAAACAACATGACTGTGAAGGCCACCAGCAGTGTTTTGTATTTCTTGCCAAGAGTGATCAAATGGGGGCAGAAAAATAAATGCATAACTCTGATCAAAATGTGAAGGTGCTCCTCTGAGATGTGTCCGAGATGAAACGTTCCAGCCTGACCTGTTTGCTGTCAGAGCTAAAACCTTCATCAGAGCTGAAGCAGAGTCAGAAGAGACAATGGTCAGCTTTCTGTGCTTCTGCTTCACCAACGGCAGCATCCTTTGAAGAATCTCCCAAGCCAGTATGAAGTAAGACACACATGGAGTCTCTGTCAGAAATGTGAGCCTCTTAGTACTATAGCACACAGCTTCAGGAATTCTAATCTTCTCCGTAGCAGGAACAGGATAACATGAAGCCACCTTATCTCCTACTTTTAAACTATGAACATCTTTACCTACAGCTGTGACAATGCCACTAAAATCTAAAAGCAGAAGCTGGTGGTTCTGGGATGTGTGCTGATTCCAGTACATTGTCTTGCAGAACTCTAAATGTGAGGTGGTGACTGAAAAGTAATCAGAGGAGTGCACACATACATTGGTAAGCTGAATCTCAACCGACTTCTCCTCAATAGGACTTACATTTGTGCTGTGGGGGACTGCAGACAAGTGTGCCACTCTGTATGGATCACCTGTCTGTAGAAGGAAGTTGCTCAGACACACTGGCTGCACATCAGCTTCACATAAAGCCCAATTCTTCATTGAGGTCCTTGATATTCTTGTTGCTGATGCCTGCCCTTTGTCAATCATGATCTCTTGTTGCTTGCAGGTGTTGATTACATGAACCAGCATCTGAATGTCTTCGTTGGTCACAGAAGCAAGGTCAATCAGCTGAAAAGAGAGACCTGCCATCTCTGCTGCACAAGCCCTTGTCATACCATACAGCGCAAAACCAGCACTGACATGATCCACAGTCATTTCTGTCGATCTATAGGTTATGACACGGACAGTGCAAGATTGTCTTGTTTCATTCAAGGCTAATACAATCTGACGATATAGCTCACAGCAAGTTACCAAGTTCTCCAGTGTCTGTTCAGATGATAAGTGACTGAGGTTCTCTACTCCCCAGATGAAGAGAACATTTTCCAAATCCGCAATAGTGTCAACTGAGTGAAACACTAAATCTCGTAGTTGGATGGACTTCCAATAATCTCTGCTCTCCACAACAACTGACTCTGGGTGCAAGTATGGCTTAAGTCTCCTTGTAATACACATTTTGTCTTCAAAAACTATTGCCTTTATTTTACCAATTTTCAAGTGTTCCTTGTCGCAAATTGTAATCATTTCATTGTGAAAGAACAGCGACTGAGGGTTTGGCCAACTGCCCAAAAATGAGATCCTCACTCCTCTGAGTTCCACCAGCACTTTCCCTTCTGTGGTAGAAACGCAACCACAAACTTCAAGGAAGTCTGGGGACTCTTGAGTTGCCCGTAAATACATGACCATTTTCTCTTGTAGTGGTCCTGAAATGGCAACACACCCTATAGCTGAGGGGAATCCCTGCTTGCCAGTTAGCCGTCCGGTAGCCACCACCGCAGTCATTTGCAGGAAATAGTCTAACAACACAGGGTGGATGAAGTGGTCATGAAGATGTTTTAGGAGTTCTCTGGGGACTTGAATTTTTGTCACAGCTTCCTTGAATTCATCTCCAAAATACACATCATCAAGTTGCTTGAAGACAGAGCCATACTCAAATCCTGCTTGAGAAAGGATTGAATAAATCTCTTTTCTCCCCATAACCAATTTGCATCTCTGAGAGATTGTCATGAGACAAATAGTCGGTTCCTCTAAGAGTGTTTGGTCACCTGTGATCTTGTATGTGCCGGTGGCAAGTGTTGTAGCAGATGACTGTATTTTGAAAGAACCGTCATTATCTGCATGCTCAAGTACAACCTTCAATTGATGACAGTTTGTGCTGAGAGTAAAGAGGTTCTCAAATCTAACACTGAGCTGGAGCAGAGAAACAGGTTTCTTTGGTTTTAAGCTAACCATCACAGAAGCAAAAGCTAGTTCTACATACAATGCACCTGGCACAATAGGGACACCATTGTGTTTATGTTCCCAAAGATAAGGTGCAGTCTGTACTGAAAGGTTGCAGGTATACTCTTTGTTATTTAGCTTTGTTTGGGTGATGAGCAAATGGGGAGAAAAGGCAGGTAACTCATTACCCTTCCTTACTTCTTCAAAATTCAGTTGTTTCTTTGAGTGGTCAAACTGATAGATTGGAAGAGCTGTGGGCAATGTCTCATAACCCTTGTAGAGTTGATGCCAGTCCACATTTATCCCCAGTTCAAATAGTTTTGCCAGTGTAGACAAGACTGAGTCATAATCCTGCTCTGGCTGGACAGAGGGAAGAACTATGGTGTCATTTCCTAAAGTCTCTTGTATGTTCCTTTGGAGAGCCTTACGAGGCCCAATCTCCACAAAGCACAATGCATTTCTCCCAGACTGCTCATCTCTGGTGGCAACACGCAATGTTTTTTCAAACAAAACAGGCTCTCGGATGTTCTTTGTCCAGTACCTGCCAGTGCAGAAGTCACCATCTGAATACCAGTCCGCAGTCACTGTTGAAAGAAGTTTGCAGCCCAAGTTGTTTCCATCTAAAAGATCTATACTTCTCTCAATGTCCTCTAATATAGGGTCCATCATATGACTATGGTATGCTGCAGGAACATCCAAGATATGGAGGAAGATGTTTCTATCTTTAAAAAGAATCTTCAGCTTTTCATGCAGGACATCTATAGCACTTGAATCCCCTGACAGTGTGCAGGACTGAGGGCTATTGACAGCTGCAACACAGATCTTACCATTGAATGATTGAAGGATTTCTACAACCTTTTCTACATCCACATTACTGACCACAAGCATCTTCCCTCCTATGACCTCACTCTGAAGAGTACTGCGGTGGTACAACACTTTGACAGCATCTTTGAGAGACAGGAGGCCAGAACAGTGAGCAGCGGCAACCTCACCTACAGAGTGTCCAAGTACTACATCAGGTATGACACCCCAATGCTTAAGGAGAGCGGCAATTCCCACCTGAATCGCAAAAAGTATTGGCTGAGCAATATTTGGCTTGGTGAGATCATCGTTGTTATAGTCACCAGCAAGCCATTCACTAATGCTGGTGCTTTTATAATGGTGAAACAGATTCTCAACTTCTCTAACCTTATCTTTAAAAACAGGAACCTCTCTCAGGAGCTGCTTGCACATATTCCTGTAGGCAAGTCCATTCCCACAAAACACAAACACCACCCGGATGTCTGACTTTGTTGATTCAACCTTTGTTTTCAGAGCAGATCTCAGCTGATTCTGTAAATCTGAGAAGGAAGTTGTTAGGAAGGCCTTCCTATATTTATGTCTGTAATGACTCCTTCCACATGTTGAGGTGTATGACAAAGCCTGTAAGTCAGCTGCTTGACTGCTGCAAAGTTTTTGTTGCATGTCAGTCATGGATAGGATCAATGATTTCTCAGAAGCTGCAGATACAACAAAGAGTTCTGGACAGCCTTTTGGGATCTCTTTGGGAACAGAGGTCTTTCTATATTCTCTAATAATCACATGTGCATTTGTGCCTCCAAACCCAAAGCTGTTAATCCCAGCGACTCTCTGTACTGATCTATTTGTCTCCCATTTTTCAGCCTTGGACGGAAAATTAAGATTAAGAGCTTTTATGTCCACACTTGCATTGTGTTCAGAGAAGAAAATAGAGGGAACAATGGTTTCATGCTTCATCATAAGGAGAACCTTAATGAGTCCAGCCACTCCAGCAGCAGATTCTGTATGTCCAATGTTACCTTTCACCGAGCCAATCAGCAGTGTTTCTGAACCTGTGTATCTGGCATTAGCAATGACGTTTGAGATGCTTCCTGCCTCTGTTGGGTCTCCAACTGGGGTTCCAGTCCCATGTGCCTCTATATACTGAACATCTGCAAGGTCAGACTCTGAGTAGATTCTTCGCAGCAGCTCCTCCTGTTGTGCCATGGAGGGTTTGGTGATTGGCGTGACTGAGCGTCCATCTTGGTTGACGGCTGTTTTGCTGATGACACCCCATATTTTGTTGCAGTCTTTTACGGCCTTTACATAGAATGTCAAATCATTAGAATGTAACTATGACCTCTACCCTTGTATGTAATGACATGTAATGACTGTGAAGAACAAAATAAACACAAGAATCATCGATCTTACATTTTTCAGAGGCTTTAGGAGAACCACACCGCAGCCCTCTCCTCTTCCATAGCCATCTGCTCTCTTGGAGAAAGGTTTGCTGGTCCCCTCAGGTGAGATCATCTTGGCCTTGCTAAGAGCAACAAACACTCTTGGCTCTATGATGCAGTTGACACCTCCACACAAAGCCATCTCACAGTCTCCTAGATGGAAAAGAGAATATAATGTAATATGGGATAAGTAACATGCCTTGATAAACTCATTGTTAGGCTTTGGTGGGAGGTAGTGAACCATACCTTGCTTTAAAGCCTGGCAGGCTAAATGTAGAGCCACCAGAGATGAGGAACAGGCACTATCAATGGCAAAGGAAGGGCCAGTGAGATTAAAGGTGAAGGAAATTCTGTTGGCAGCCACACTCATGGCTGTCCCAGTGCCATTATAGTGAGTTATTGTAGTGGGGCTGTTACTTCTGAGCATCTCATAATCCCTGTTCATAAGACCTGCAACACCACAATCAAAGTAGAGTGGGTTACAACGGCATTACAAAAGTGTGTAAAAATCTGAAAGCATTTTTGACTGATAGTGGTCACCTATGTAAACTCCAGTTCTGCTCCCACTGATGCTTTCCATAGCTATTCCTGCATCCTCTAATGCCCTGTATGTGCAGTGGAGGAGGAGTTTCTGCTGAGGGTCCATGGAATCAGCTTCTGCTTCAGTGATGCCAAAGAACTTGTGATCAAACTCATTAAACCTGAAATTATACACAACAGCAGATATTTGAAAATGACCCAAATTCCTATGGAGGGGATCAACATTTAGTTTGCTACATGAGCACAATGCTTACCCTTCTATAAGAGCTGCTTTGGTTGTTTGTGTCTTTCCTGGTTTGTTTTCATCAGCGGCATACCAAAAAGTGGTGTCAAACCTTTCAGCTGGAATACTAACTACACAGTTTTTTCCTTCCAACAGCACTTCCCAAAAATTGTCAAGCCCCTCACCTGAGAGAAAATAAATCATAGGATAATTTAGGGAAACACCGATCATTCTTGCAACAACATCATAATTCACTCATACCGCCAGGGAAATGGCATCCAATCCCAATGACAGCTACATCGTCCTCTGGGCCATCCATGGTTACTTTGAAATATCAGTGAAAATGTCCCTCTTTTATTGCGAAAGCCAAATGGAAATTTCAGGCCTCTCCATGGTGCTGCTCAGTCTTCAGCTGTGGTTGCTGTCTTTGGTCAGAACTAGAGCTGCTGTGCCCTTTATAAACACTGTCAGGTGTCTGTGAAAAGGGACAATGAGCAAGACTCAACAATACTCTGAATTGTTGCATCTCACATGGCTTCATCTGGAACTAATTGCAGGTTAGAAGCATCAAAAGGCAGAAGTAAATAAGCTCTTGTTCTTTGCAAATTGACAAAATAACAGACTCTCACAGTCAAAGTCCTCTAACTGCAACCTGTTGTCTAGTCCCAACAAGAAGGGTTGACTTAACAGATGTAAAAGTAACATTATTTAGGTAGACATAACAAAACCCCCACTTTTTTTGGTTTGATTTGTGAACAAGGTTATTTTAGACAAACAAATCCGATGACCCGACTTTGTTAAGATGGAGGCACTGCTTATAAATCACCCACCTCTGTAGTTCCTGACAGTTTATCAGATGCTGTAAGCACATTTCAACTCCTTGGATTAGATTCAAGGGTGGCAATTTCAGAGTTTTGCTTCACTTTGTCTGCAGGCACAAGTTTTCAACAAAGTTACATTGAACCTACCAATGGCATGAAGTAGAGGGGCAAAGCAACAGGCTGGTAAATATAAGCACTTAGCAGCTAAAGACACAGGATTTCTGCAAAGAAAGAAACCTAAAAATAAAGTATATAAAGGAACTCATCGAATGGCCAAAAACTTCACATCAATCACTTCAAATAATTACCAATTCCACTCTCCTGGTATTCCGAAATAAAAAATAAATTCACGCAAATCAAATTTAACTTGTTTAATGTACACAATCATGAGGAAGAGTAACCTTTATTTGAGCTTCACCAAGGCCTTCGTCTAAAGAACAAACAGAAGCACAAAGCCAATCTTTTTACTCTCTTACAGTATGTACACATTTCCCCTTGTTCAGCATTCACAGGTGATCTTAGAATAGGACATGAGGGCCTATCACTAATTTCAGAAAAAGAGGACACACCTTTGGGCACTTAAATAAATAAGAACATAGATAACATATGATAAATGTAACTGAAATTTAGAGGAGAAAACTCTAATATGAAGCGTTGAACAATTACAGCTTTATCACCTGTACCTTGCTACGGCCAAATGGTACATTCTAAGTTGAGGTACTTTAAGGTCCTATGGTGTTCACCAGTCTGTACAAATTTAAAATGAGACAGAGACAAAACAGAATTTTTCATGTTTCATCCTAACTGATCATAATCCGTGTCCAGCTTTGATACTAAATATGACTCTGATGTATAAAACTACTTCAGAAGTCATTTGCCTTGACTGTAAAGGACAACAAGCCCCTGAATGAAATCTCAAGTGTCTGTGAATTTCATGTACTTATTTTCATCTAATTTAAGTGTGAGGTGCTTTAAAACCAAACATCACTGTTTGAAATTGTCGAAGACATGATGACAATTACTGAGATAAAAATTAATATAAGGGGTGAAATGATCATTTCTGTCATCTTCACACTGAGAATAAGAGGGATACAAACAAATGAAATACAAGGCCTCCAAAGGCCTGTGCCTGATTGCACAGATTCATATATACATGTGACAAGAGTCTAAAATGTCTGCTGAGGTATCTAGTGGTCCAGTGATTTGCCCTCCAGCACCATCTGGATCTCTTTGGCGTCCAGAGTTTCATATCTTAGCAGGGCATCGGCGAGCGTCTTGTGCTCCTTACTGTAGGTTTTCAGGATGCTTTTTGCACGTTCATATGAGTCCTGGACAGACGAGAAAAAAATATGAATCAAAAACTCATGTTAGAAATGATCAGTCCTAATATATCTGTAAAGCTGAGAGCACTGTGGGCAGCTCACCTTCAGTAAAACTCTGACTTCTTGTTCGATGGCGGCTTGCGTCTCGGGGCTCTGCTTGGTTACGTCGCCATAGGTCATGACACCAAGCTGCAACAAAACATGAATAACATCCTCATGTTAAATGTACAATATACCTTCTTGTGCAGTAATTAATTATTTTAACTGAGCAGTGAGAGTCTAAGAACTTTTTATTGTAATTTTGTTATAGAATGGATATATGAGGACTGCAGGTTTTGATTTAAACTAAGCAATAAATTAATATCCCACTCTCTGGTGGGCCACATGCTAAAGTTAACTACAACATGTTCAATTCAGTAATAAATCTCAAAGATGAGTTCAGAATTAACATTTAGATGTGTTGGATAAACAGTAAATAAAGATCTACTGAGTAAGGGCCGAAGGTTTATCTGCATCCATAAACCTCCAGAGTGAACCTTGCAGTCATGAGGGATGGTAAATGAAATAAAACAGCATTATAAGTGAAAGTATCTGTCAACAAATGCTCAGTCATCAGCCACATAAGTTTGAATTTTACCTTGTCACTCATGCCGAACCTAGTCACCATCATTTTCGCTATTTTAGTTGCACCATCGAAGTCACTGGAGGCTCCTAAAATGAACAATAGCAAGAAGATTGATACCAAATACTGAAGCAGCTTTCAGACATGTACAGAAATATCTTACAGGAGGAGAGCAGTACTGCCAAAAAATAGCTTTGCACATCATTAATTCTGTAAAAAAAAAATGTCAAAAGTTATGTATTTATTCTCAGGAGACCACTTTGTCCAAAAGAGAGAGAACTTTTTAAACAGGGTGTGATACAATATAAATGATGTGTTTTATCTTTAACAGCATTTCTGTTGCTGGTACCACAGCAGGACTGACACAGATCCGTCAACTAAATCAAATCCTCTTAATCTCGCACCGGTGGTTATGTATTCGTCTCCGAAGATGAGCTCTTCTGCTACACGACCGCCCATACTGACATCCATCTGAGCCAGCAGCTGAGCTCTTGTTTCACTCCATCGGTCGTTCTCTGGGAGCATGGAAACCTACAAGACAGACACATGGAGAACGCACATTTATTTCAGGACGAATAAGTAGTGGTAAGTGCAGCTGGATAAGTTGGTAAGGGAGAGAAAATGCTCACATGGCCAAGAGTTGGTCCCCTAGGCATGATGGTGGCCTTATTGATGGGCATTGCGTCTTTGGTGTAGTAGGCAACGATGGCATGTCCGGACTCATGGTATGCGGTAATGGTCTTATTCTTCTTGTCAATTTCAACGCTCCTCCTCTCAGGGCCTGGTAGAAAAAGGACACAACAAAAAGGATTATCACTGTTTAATTTTAACTTTGCCCCCAGTCATCCCTCTTTGACATTCTTCCTGTCTCTGAACTAGAGTGTGTCCAGGTAATCTGCCTCATGTGATGTGATGTAAAGGCTGCAGAGCAGATCTGAACACTGTGTGTACTCACCCATGAGGATCTTATCCTTGGCGAACTCCAGGTCCTTCATTGTCACCATTTCTTTCCCGTCCACGGCCGCCTTCAGGGCTGCCTGGTTGACCAGGTTCTCAAGCTCTGCACCAGAGAAGCCCACTGTGCCCCGGGCAATAATCTCTGCATCCACGGCTGTAAAACAGCACACACAATAGAAAATGCCTCCTTTATGAAGGTGCTCACAAAAGACAATGATCTCCTTTAAAAAACAGGCAAACAAAGGTATTCTTTTTACTCTGAATGCCAACAGGTTTCAGCTGATAAGGAGATCATGATTTTGTCATTAACATCACATAGATGACGATTTGAAATGTAAAAAAAAACATACGAGTGACAAATCAGAGTGCCGTAAGAAAGGTATTTTGAGTCTCTTAGATACCTACCAGGGTCCACTTTAATCTTGGAGAGGTACCAGTTGAGAATTTCAGTACGTCCCTTCACATCTGGGCGAGGTACTGTGACCTGCATGTCAAACCTCCCAGGCCTTACCAGAGCACTGAAAAGTAGAGTGATAATATTTAAATTGCAATTATTAAAACTCACAGTGCATACATTCTTCCATTATACTAAATGTCTAACTTTACTGTGTCAAAACCCAAAGGCACGAGAAACTACTGGGATGCCATACACCTGTTCTTTAAGTATCTCATACTCACTTGAAAATGATAATAGTACACCATCAGTAAAATATTATGTTTTTGTTTTCTGTGACTGAAAGGCTTTGATCGAACAGTGATAGCTGAAACTAGGACAAGGCCAAAAGGATCTCTAAGAGGACAAAGGTTACAGTGTAGGTAACAACAAACAGTTTTGCATACATTAACTAGATATCCATACTGTACGGAATGACCTCATTTCAGTCTGACCTGGCTCGTAGTAATTGTTCAGGTTATTCTACTTAAAAGGGCAAATGAAAACATTTAAAATATAGAATGAATTTAAATAAAAACTTACTTATCCAGAGCCTCAGCAAAGTTTGTAGCACCAATGACAATGACTCCTTCATTTGGTTTAAATCTGGAAAATATCAAGACACTGAGAGTAAGGACATTTCAGTTCTCGCTGGAGAAAGGACGTTCACATTATGCAGTTTAAGAATGTGCAATGAAACTGACCCATCCATTTCAGCCAGCAGCTGGTTGATAGTTTGTCTGGAGTAAGGATGCATAGGAGACTCAATCCTTTTCCCTCCAACACTGTCCAGCTCATCGATGAAGATGACACAGGGAGCGTTAGCCTTTGCTTCCTCTGCGAACCAGAAAGCAGACAGAGATTGTATTGGAGTTGTGTGTTACATCCTCAACCGGTGTCTCACATTTTCTCACATCCAGCAAACTTACTGAAAAGGTTCCTGATGCGACCTGCACCCACACCCACAAACATCTCATCGAACTCTGATCCAGAGGCATAGTAGAAAGGCACGTCAGCCTCTCCAGCCACAGCTCGCGCCAAAAGAGTCTTTCCAGTGCCTGGTGGACCAACAAGGAGGATCCCTGAGAAGATAGGGGAGGAAACGGGGTTAAACTTATTTAATATATCGAAAAATAAAAGCAAGGAATTATTTGACAAATTTGTGTATTAGCTTATTTTCTTGGACAAATTCAGTTATAATACCTTTAGGCAACTTTCCACCTAGAACAGTAAACTTCTGCGGGTTCTTGAGAAACTCGACAACATCTTGCAATTCATTCTTTGCCTCCTCCACTCCTTTGACATGGTCAAATGTCACATTCTTCATCTGGATGGGGTCGACTGCTGAGTCCAGACCAGATGTGGTGCGGAACCTCACTGTGGAATGCCAAAACAGCTGGGTCAGTACCTCAGATCCAGAAACACATCCCATTACTTTAAAATGTTTTACAATGCTGATGGTGGCACACATGTAAATATATATGTCTCATACTTGTGGTGCTTTTCCACATTTAACCAGCTGTTCCATTTATTAGACACATTCTACACACACACCACAGGAGAGATATGTCTTCTTAACGTGATGGTACACATACCAAGAAGATACTGAATATGTAAGCTAAACACAAAATACTAACTTGATTATACAAACTTGAACACACTAAAAATCCTCCTTCTCTTTGCAATGTGCATGTAGGGCTTTGAGTTGATTTGCAAGCATAGGAAAGAATGAAAACTGACACAAACCAGCATCAGAAAAGGAGCCTTTACCCGAGAGAAACGGGGTTCTCGACAGCCCATAAATACCAACGAGTAAGAGGACCAACAGGATCAGCCTGGTTCTCCTCAGCGAGTCTGTCAAAACAGAGGAGAGGAAAAAAACGTAGCTATGAGCCTGTTTCCTCTGTATTCAACTGAATATATAAACTGTGTTCTTTCTGGATGATAACTGTAGTGTCTGATGGCTAAGTGAGTGAGCTGCATGCCTTGGGTTCTCTGGGTGAAAGCCTGGGACCTCATGAACCCTTCAGTGAAGCCTGTCTTAAAAGCTTCCTGCTGGTTTTCTGGAAGGTTCTTTTGTTTCACCACTTGGTCCAGCGACTGCACCTCTGGTCCCTTTTCCCTCAGCAGCAACCCCTGTCAGGGAAATGGAGGGAGAGCGGGTTGGTGAGCTTTACATTACAGGGAGATATTATTAAACTGCTGGAACATGCTGACCTTCATGAAGGCCGGTGTATAGGCTTCAGACTCGACTGGTCCATCATAACCAGACTCCATTCGTCTGGTCTTCGATCGAAGTGTTTTGAAACCCCGACTCTGGACCCATACTGAACAGGGACACACATGGAAAACACAAAGCATTAAACACTCCCTTAAATGTCAAATCCTTCATACATATACAGCAGATAACTCACACATAGTGGGTTCACTACTCAAAGTTCATTTCTTACCAGGTAAAAATTGTAGCTCTGAGCAAACTTCTTTTAGAGGACTGTGGTATTGTCTGTGGAATATTGGGGAGCCAAAAACACCCAACCGTCTTTGTGAAAACCCTGTGAGACAAAGAGTACAAATGGTTTGTTTTTCCTTTAAATGATATAACAATAAGCACTGGGCCATTTTCCTAGGAAACACTAAAAACTGGACGGAGTTTCAGCTCAGTCGGCTGAGCTGCTCACCATGCTTGTTGTGGAAGAAGCTGTCTGCTGAAACGTGACTCGTCCTCCATGTCAAAGGAACAGCAGGAGGTTCTTCAGGTCCTGGTATAGGCAGTAACCTGCTGACCAGCTCATCCAGCTGACTCACCCTGATATCTGACAGACCAAGGTCCCTCAGACTCACAGTGGGCTATGAAGACAACACAGCCAATGTGGGTTACTTGCACCTTTTCAAGACTAACTTTATAAAACTTGTGAGTAGATATAGAGAATATAAAGTCTTTCAAACATGTTCCAGAGACATAGAAATCAAAACCAATGACGATGACTCCTTCATCTGGTTTATATCTTGATATATTTCACAATTTTTAGCTGCATTTTTTAACATCATATTGACAGTTTATTTCTTAGCTGCTGTGTCATGAAAGAAGATGAGGTGTGAATTATTAAAGCATGATGCTTACATGTTTATCAGTGTGTATTGAAAATGGAGTTTACAAAGAATGTAAATCCTGAACAATGTTTTTCTAAATATTTTTTGATCATCATGTGCTGCATCCTCTTGACATCATTTAAGTGTATCATGTATACATGGGGTCTAGCTCACCTCTTTGAGGAATGAACTGTGCTCTGGAGTGAAGTCTTTGTGCAGGGTCTGGACTGAAGCTGTGGCTGAGTTCTTCAGAGAGTGGAGGGCATTGATGAGCTGGCTGAGGGGCACTATCATCTGACAGATACATAACGACAGAGGAGGATGAAGAACAGTCTTACAACATGTGGTGGATATATAATGTGACATTTGTTATGTTTACACTCATTCAGGTTAATAATAGCAGACGTATTTAAGGTTCGATGAACAGGTGAATCTTCCATGACAGGACCATAGGGCAGGACTGTTATGTCAGTGTTATTCAGGCTCTCTCCACATTGGCCCACATACATCAGATGCGAGTTATGTAATCTCAACTCTTTGAAGATTAAGTTCACACACTGTAATCTAATTTAAATCCAGCTCTAAGATGATAGATCATATGCTTGAGTCATGATAGAAACAGCATGAACCTTGACGGGGTATTCAGACTTGAGTTATCTTATGTGATGTCATTCATATACAGCAATGTCGCTTTGGTTTGTTAATGCTAACATTAGCCGAGATACATTTTCATTGACCACTAGGGAATATGAAACAAAGGCCACCAACCAATGAAGCCAACTTGAGGTAACTAGGTTTAACGTTTTAACTCCATGGCAACAGTGACAGTTAAACCAAAATACAGATGACATGTAACAGGAGCACACGTTAGCATTAGCTAGCTAAATCAAATGAGAGTCGGCTTACCTGCTGTGGCTGAAACGATGTCGACAGTGAAAACATTTTCCCGAATGATGATTCAAAATAAAGATTTGGAGGGTGAGCGTCGAGGACAGCCCCTCTTTATTCCAACAATGTACTGGTCCTCCCGGGAACTGTGCCCTTTTGTTTTTCCTTGTTATACAACTTTCAGCAGCTTAGCTAACAACGGCAAATGGATTCTCCGGCGTTTGAGGTCAAATGGACTACAAAATGACGTCGACACGGCTTGTGTCATTACATCACCCGAGCGACTAAAACCGCATTTTAAAAATATTTTGAAATTGTCCTGCTGTGTTTGACAAATAAATACATACGTATAGGTCATATTTTCACATTATATTTCTCAAGTGTGTAAAAAACATTTGGACGCTATTACACAATTTCAATAATTACGACCCTTGAAGGCTCCTTATTGCCTGACTAAAAATCAGAAAATAAAAACAAAAGTGTCGTTAATATAGCGGTATCATTTCGAAGAATTTAATATAGAAAGAAAAAATACACAACTCTATCTCCATTATAGCACATTTTAAAGTTATGTTCAGCTTTTTATGCAGGCAGGTGTGTAGACACCAGAGGACCCCTTGTGAAAGAGCAGCGGAATTCAAATTTTCAAAACAAACCCGAGATTGTTGTCCTGTCATGTAAGTGTTTACCTGGAGCTGGCTAGCTGCAACAGACACCACCTAAATCCTCATTAGAAACGAGTTAAATAATGGATGCGGACGAGAAGCCTGACACCAGCACCAATGAGAAAACGGTGGATATTCCTAAACCGCCTCCAATCGACGATTTCGTCGTTCTGAAGCCCATCAGCCGCGGAGCCTTTGGTAAAGTTTACCTTGCACGGAAGAAGTGCAATGCGCGTTTATACGCCATTAAGGTGGGTGGATTTGGTCATTGTCCACGTCGAGGCTGTGGCAGAGACTCTAGCTTTGTTAAAACGCTCTGTTTTTCGTCTTTAGGTGATGAAGAAGGCAGACATGGTTGATAAAAACATGACGGGGCAAATGAAGGCAGAAAGAGACGCACTCGCTCTGAGCAAAAGTCCCTTCGTGGTTCACCTGTTTTACTCCCTTCAGACAGCCACCAAGATCTATTTGGTATATTTAGACAAAATACATTCACAATAACCTTGCTGTTGTTGTTTAGCTGTTATTAAATCTTTATTTTCCCGTTGCTAACAGGTAATGGAATACCTCATTGGTGGAGATGTCAAATCTCTGCTTCACATCTATGGATATTTTGACCAGGATATGTCTGTGAAATACATTTCAGAGGTTGCTCTGGCTTTAGACTACCTTCACCGTCATGGTATAATCCACAGGTACTCACAGTACTCACTGTCTTTATAACAGTAATTTATGTTTTGGGGTGAGACTGAATATGTACCTGTAACTTACCTGAGTTGAACCTTTTCAGGGACTTGAAGCCGGACAACATGCTTATATCCAATGAGGGTCACATCAAGCTGACAGACTTTGGTCTTTCTAAGGTCAAGATGGACAGAGGTGAGAAGTTCCATCTGCTTGACACTAGACTAAATTGTGGCCATCACTACTACTTTTGCAAGTAATATTTATTTTATCTGTGTGCTTTCAAAACAGAGCTGAGTCTCATGGATATCCTCACTACTCCATCTTTGTCTAAACCAAAGAAAGATTACTTCCGCACTCCAGGACAAGTCCTCTCTTTAATCAGTTCCCTTGGATTTGTAAGTAGACTCTATCTTTTTGAATGAGGTGATGACAGATTCTCTTGAATCACCCATCACACACATTGATTTCTTCAAACGCAGAATACACCTGCAGGAGACAAGCACCACTGCACTGCATCTGCAATGTCCAGTCCCATGTCCTGTGTCAAAATAAAACAGAAGAATAACTCTCTTGGTTCTCCTGTGATGAAGAAGAAAGATCAGCTGTTCTCTCCAGCTTGCTATCCATGGAAACGGGGTATGTTCCATTTCATTTCAGTCTCTTAACTTGTGTGGTTGGTAGGCTATGCAAATTTAGCTTGTTTCTTAAAAGCTCTGTGTGTGAGATGATGTTTTTGATATATTTGCCTTTTCTCCGTAGGCCCAAACAGCAGTGTGTTCAGTCCTCACAACCTGGCTAAGAATCTGACTCCCACACTGCTGGAGACCAGGAAGAGGTTTGAGACCATGAGTGCAGGCAGCACCACAGACACTGAAGGAGGCATCAGTCCACTGTGGGAGTGTGAGGAGGTCAGTGATCGTGAACCTGTAACGGTGATCTATTATGACCTATTGAATAGAACATTTTTTGATTGGGGTTTACATCTTTATTTCCACAAAATCACATATTAAATAATTCAGTATTGCATATCTGGGATTTCAAAGTTATGCTTTCTTTTTCTCATTAAACATATTCTGCTTTTATCAAACTACAACTGGTGTATGTTTAAGGATTGGAATAATTCTTTTTTGTGATAATATTTTTCCTTTTTTCTTCAGAAAGAAAATGAACATGCTAATGAACAGAAGGTCAAAAGGCATTCAGAGTCCAAACAGGACCTTGAAGCCACAAAACCAGACACATCTGTGTTCTCTGTTAAGGCTGGCAGCAATCTGGCCAAAAAGTCAAATCCAGACCAACTTTCAGAGAAAAAGCCTCACATCGACCAACAGGAGCCGGCCTCCACAGCCCAGGAAGCTGTTAGTCTGTCACCGACAGACAACAAACAAACTACTGTCTCCTCGTCTGTGAAGAGAACTTTCTCAGATGTCGAGAGGAGTCCAGAGCTGTTAGAAATCCAAGCCAAGAAGAGCAACGCAGACTATAGAAGATGCTATGAGATTCCAGAGGAGGCTGCGAGGTTTCACACTGGCCTAACAGGAACGTTTTCCACCATCCAAATAGGTGACTTCATGGCCTGCACTGAGGGGATTGGTTTAGCTAAAGACAGGGTCCCGAAACGCTCCAGTCCCATCGCAGTTGCCAAATCCCTGTTTCATGAACTGGAAGAGCCAGCGGAGGACGTGTTTGAAGAGTGCGCCAAAGGCTTGTCACACTCAAGTTTCACATCGCCACTCGCTGGGAACAGTGACATATGCAGGAGCTTGAGTCTGGACTCTGATGGATCTATGCACGAAACGTCCCTCACCATGGAGAGTCAGTTATCTCTCAAACCAAACAAGTGCTCCAAAGGCAGGGGGTCACCATCATCTGAGGAGCAGGAGGAAAACAAAGACTCCTCCATGACTGAATCACTGCCAGAAACCCCCTCTGCTGGTACCACTGAAACACCAAAACCTTTTAGCTGGAGAGGTGAATCTCAGTGCTCCTTCCTGAACCGGCTCCCTGATCTGGCCTGCGGCGTGGCGCAGTCCCCCTCTTTCCTCAAGCCACGAAATGTGGTAGCTTTCCGCAGCTATTGTAGCTCCATCAACCGCTCCAACATGTCAGGGGTTTCCCGACTCAGCATCGGGTCTATGGAGGCCATGGACACGTCGACAGCAGCTTCCTATCACTATCTGTCTGGTGCTGCTACACCTGTGCAGACCAGACGCAAGTCCAGCAGCTCTCTCTGTCAGGTAGGCAGTTTAAAGTTCATCATCTTATCCTTCGACTGTCTGTTGTACATGATAACATTACCACTTCCTATTAGATATTTTTTTAATCTTGCAAGCATATATTATCCTATTACATACACAAGATACGTATAAGAAGTCCTGAAGGTGAGATGGTTTTATTTTGTGTGCACAAGATTAAAAAGTCAGATCGTCTTTTGTGAAGCTCTGCAGTGATGCAGTGCAATAAACTAATGAGGAATACTGCCTTGAAATATTGTAATACTGTTAGTGTGTGTGTGTGTATCAGAGAGGTGTTGATTCAGCTGTGTTAAGTCTGGAGGTGAAAGCATCAGTTGATAAATTGATTAGTTACTTGACCAGGCATTCTTTGGTTGCAATTTTAATTGTGAATCAATTGTTAAAATCATATTTTAAGCAAAAAACAAACAGAAAATCCTGAATTCCCAGTTCCTCAATTGACTTTTCTATAACAGTGGACTGTAAGGCTTTGGGCTTTAGACTATTGTCAGGTAAAGTTATATATAGCAAATTTGGTTTTATCAATTTCTCTAGTTTCTGATTTAATCATCCCATTAATTAATACATTTCTTTCATATTTCCTTTTTGTTTCTCCCTTAGACTCCTCAGGCCATGTCGACCTCCCACACTCCTTTCAGGACTCCAAAGAGTGTGCGGAGAGGTGCGCTCCCGGTGGAGGGTGCACCCATTTTAGGAACCCCTGACTATTTGGCTCCGGAGCTTCTTTTAGGAAAGCCCCATGGTAAGAGAGGGGAATTATTACTGAAGGCATTTACCACACATGTAAATATGAACTTGTTAATCCAACAGATATCCCAACACAGTCTTATGTTATTGACGGTGGATGCTTGACATTGTAGCCCTTGTGACAACAAGCATTCTCTTTTAGTTTCAGGAAGTGGTCAGAGGGGTAAGTTTATAATGATATGGCTGTCTTTGCAAGCGAGCGTGCATGTTTACCCAGCCTGCTAATACGCTAGAGCAGGCATGGGCAAACTATTCCACAAAGGGCCGTGTGGCTGCAGGTTTTTGTTCCAACCAACCAAGAACACACTGTTTGACCAATCAGCTGTCTGAAGACTGAGATCAGTTGATTAAACGAATCAGGTCTGGTGTGCTGCTGCTTGGTTGGAAAGAAAAACCTGCAGCCACACCGGCCCTTTGTGGAATAGTTTGCCCATGCCTGCGCTAGAGGGAATGAGCTGATTTCCCCCTGTTTCCCCTACCCCCACTGTTTCTGTCTCTACCCTGTGTATTGGTGAACACTGTGGGTCTGATCAGAGGGGAAGCATTTTAAATGTGTGATTACAAAGGCCAGGAGAATGCGGTCATCTCCTAACATTGAGCTAACACCATTCTTAACGGTTGTGGGGATCAGATTTCAAGAGGCCTAAATGCTTTCAACTGGGCGTGGTTACTATAAGAGGAAAATACACCTTTATACAATTATAATTGCTTTTTAACTGTGTACATACGGGCTGATCCTGGCTCAGAGTCAGTGTGCCGTGGCACATTTAGGGAAATGTCATCTAATAATAATCTGTTGATTTACCGTCAGTCGAACGCCTCCAGTATTTCCTGTCGGTTCTGTAGCTCGACTGCTGGTATTTGAGTTCACGAACAGTCAGCCTGTGACATGAATGTTGTGTGTGGCAGCATTCATTCATCAGCTGTCAAGTATTTTTTATGGGATGTAAATTAAAAAACGGTTGTAATCATTGTTGTTGTCAGCTGTTGCAGTTACCGAGAAGCAAAGTTGCCTCTGTTGAGTTTCGATCCTAGACACAAATAGTGAGTTTTGTGTGTGATGAAGATGCTGCAGTGAGATTGATCATGAAGGTATCTCAGGTTTCCTCCTGGTTGTTGCCCAAACTAAAAGTTCCTTTTTTGTGTCACATTAAATCCACGTGTCATGATCATAATGAGTTTTCCACGTGAGAAAAATGCAAAGTTTATGTCTTGAAATCCATCCATCCATAAACTAACGTAGTCCCTGCTTCTGCCACTGCAGTATGATTAGTGCACACTCTAACAGGAATCACAGGGAAACACTGTGGCGTTTGAAAGCAGCAGCTGTATGAAATGTGACTTTTCTTTACCCCCGTCCCAGACTGCATGGTGGACTGGTGGGCGCTGGGCGTGTGTCTCTACGAGTTCCTCACAGGCGTGCCGCCGTTCAACGACGAGACGCCTCAGCTGGTCTTCCAGAATATTCTCAACAGAGGTGAGGTTTGCATTTCTGCCCTCATGTCACCATTCAAACCTTCACCACAAAATGAAGAGTTTTGGTTGGTGAAATCAATCAGTAATGCTAATACCACTCCTTTGTTGCTTCTTTCACCATCACACCAAAACCTTAGACATCCCGTGGCCTCAGGGAGAGGAGGAGCTGTCTGAAAGCTCAAGAAACGCCATTGACATACTCCTGACAATGGACATGGCAAAACGGGCCGGCCTCAAGGGTGAGGACCACTTTTCAATGTATTTCAGTTTTCAACATGCACCTGGACGTGGTTCTTCCTTTGGCTGACAAAGATAGAACTAGCTCAGATTCAAGTGGAATTACTTTCAAACAGGACCACAACTGAAAATGACATTCAGTCTGACTTTGAAGTCACAACTAAATATAACAGTATAAGCTCAGTTACTAATGTTTTCTGGAAGGTTTTCCCTAATGAGCTGCACATTAACACATTTTGCCCTATTTCTGTCGTCAAGGAAATTAAGGATTTTAAATGAGTTTGCTCTTCATTATACAGAAGGTTGACAACAAATTTGTGGCAGTACTTAAATTAGCAGTAGTTTTAACAAATCTGATTATAGGACAAACACAGGGGTTGACAGTAATGTCATTCTGTAAATGTTAAATGAGTATTTATTTATTTTTAAAAAATCTAGTACTCCAGTACTTTAACTCAAGTAAAAGTTTGTCTGAACAACCATCACTTGCATGTCTATACTTTGTCTCAGGCAGTGGAGATGTGTATTTCATCCACCTTCTTGAAAATCAAATCAAAATGTTGTTTGTTGTGTTAACACCCACCAGAGCTTAAAGGCCACCCACTGTTTGAGGGTCTGGACTGGGACAACCTGCAGAACCAGCCGATGCCTTTCATACCTCAGCCTGAAGACGAAACCGACACCTCGTACTTCGAGGCAAGAAACAACGCCCAGCACATCGCAGTGTCTGGCTTCAGTTTATAGAAGAAACATTATAAAGCACTGGGTGTCACAGTCAAGAAATTTGATGACGGTAGAGTATTTGTGTGTGTTGAAGAATTGCTGTCATTGCAAAAAACTCCAATAATCAGACCGACTATATAGATAAAAGCACAACAAGGATGCTGATTCTAATTGGTCAGGGCTGTAGTATTAAAAACATTTTTATATGTGCAATCACTTATCATAAAGACCTGAGTCTGTCAACAGCTCAGTCATTTTCGATGATAGAAAGTGAATTTCTTTTACACATTTAATCAATGCTAGCATTTATATAGCTCTTAGATTAGGTTCCTCAGTTAGTAAAACACCATTTACCTAGAGCTGTTTTGCTTATAAGAGGCTTTGATTTCTGTGTTGTTGTGGTGTTATATTGACTTGTATTGAAATATCTGTGTCTGTAAGTTCATGTAAACGTGACACTTCCTGCCTGATGATGACTTTCACTTAGTCTTTGCTGCTCTGTTCATCTCTGCATTGTTCCCATGCTGTTAAACTGGGTGGGCGGGCCTCCTGAATTTCTTTGAGGGGAATCTCAGTGTTAAAGAGAAAAACATTCTAATATATTGATTATTATGTATTTTATTTGTAAATCTTGTTAATAATGTTTAGTGTCATTTTAAGACAAGTGTTCCTACTTTAGTAACAGTTACTGCTTTTATGCCACCTGTGATTTTGGTCTGACATCATTTGTCCACTGTTCATTTTCCACACTACTGTTTTTTCTCTTTTTTTAAAAATATGTTAATTTGGCTCCTCGCTGCTTTGGTTTGAAATTTTTATCTTGTTCACTCTAAGAGAAAAAAGGAAAATACAAATAAAATCTGTTTGTAACATTATGTACTTTGTGTCTTGTGTAAACAGCAGTTTGGGATATTCACATTCTTACTTACACACTTGAAATGAAACTCTGAAAGGTCTTTTTTTTTTTTTTTTAATCCACACAGAGGATACACTGGTTTTATGGATGGGACTGTTTCATAGAGCAATGCTAGTTGTTTTTAGCTCTTTGTACTAACTGCTAGCCATAATGACGATGGATGTTAGTGTTTATCCTCATTCAAATTTGAAAGAAAGCAAATGATTTCACATTATGTCAGTAGACAGTTTATTTGAAATATTTTCAACAAAGTAGACTGCTTTATGAAAACTTTTATTTCAGGCTTGGATCATCACATGCAAACACCACTCCATCCACAGGCAGAGAGGGTGAGAAAGCCTTAGTACATTTCAGTAGAAAGGTAAACTATTCCTTTTTTTATATTAAAACATAATGGCTCTGGAAAGATTGGTGCTATCGCAGATGCAAACCTTTGTAAATAATGATAAACTCTTGTATATTAATAATACATGGGGATGCAATTAAAATATTGCATCTCAATCTGGACTGTGCAGCTATTGTACACAATTTGTATAGATCTCACTGCTTTGCAAACTACTCATGATTACACTCGAGACAAAAAAGATCTTTCCACAATATTCATACAAATGTATTACATCACGCACTTTAAATTATACAACAGTGAAAACATGACAGCGTAAAGAACACAGACAAGTGTTATGGATTAATGGTGGGGTGTCTAAATGGGGAAATGAGGCTATTCTCACCACCTCGTGACTCACTAGGTAGCATGATTAATGTTAATTTGGTCCACTACTACAACACCAATGCTACATTAAGTGAATGTATGTAAAATCATAATGCCACCTATGAATGTACCTATTGATGTTGAGGCACTTATCTATTTGGAAAGGACTGAATGGAGGCTCGATTGGATCAGATCAGATCACCTTGATGTGGAGCACAGGCTGATATGCTATAGGACAGGTGATGAGAACCTGGTCTAACCTTTGAACAACATTGACTTAGTCACTTGGAACATTAACCTCTGACACGGCTGAAATCTGGCCTGCGATACTGTCTCTGTAACTGTCGCTGAAAGCAATAAATATTAACTTATCCTCACAATTAAAGAGAATCCAACAAATCAATACATTATTACATTCAATTCTCCATTCTACACTACAGTTAATACAACATTTTAGAATAGCAGCATTGCCTGGGCATCTAATGAAAGTGAAGAGTGAAAATTTAAAACCACGTTATGTTCAAAACAACAGAGGAACAGGCCCATTTTTTTTGTGCAACAAAGCCTTAGTTACGGAAATAATTGAGAAGCTTCTGTGGTTGGTTTATAAAGACACTGACAAAATCTCAACTGTAAGATTTCCCTCTCGAAACAAACCATTTCATTACAGAGAAAAACAGATGCCAGTACAGTGGTGTCATCTTGAACAGGTTGTGTAGTCACAGGCTCTGAATCCATACATTCATGTTTCTTTTTGATTCCACATCCTCAGTACATCACTCTGGAGAGAGCTCCGCCTCTCGCCCGTTAACTCTAGATGCCTTCTTCATAGTGCAAAAGCAAATTACTGGGCTGTGGGTCTAAGCAGGGGGAAGTTACAGCCATTAGCAACCCAACCACAGACATTTAGAGAACTCGTTTTCATCTATGCCCAGGGGTGTTTGGATGTAAGCAGGTTCAGTTGATTCGTCTATTAAAAAGGAGAAGAAAGTCAATCTTAAATTGTGTAGTGCGTGAAAATGGTGCTAACACTCCAGTGTTGAATTTCAGTCATCTTTGTATTTTTCTGTTCAACAATACCTTCTCCTCCTCTGCAGGAACAGACGGATTAGCCACTGCACCACAAATGGCCATATCACAGCGAAGGCCAAACTGGTTGGAGAAATGTCAAAAGGCCACCAGGATGGCTTCTGGGAGAACAACAACATTGTTATTATTTCAAGGTGTCTTAAAGGTCCCAAATTGTAAAGTGACATTTTAATGTTTTTTTTTGTTTTTTTTTAAGTTAATCATAGGTCAGGACTAGATTCTATATTTATACTGTGAAAATATCAAAGTGCTCAGTCTACAGAAAAATCCACACTCTGTATTCAGAAACAGTGTTAAAAACAGCTGTCAGCACTTCTGTTACATTGTGTGTCAAAACAAAGCCATCTCTTTTCTTAGTCATGCTCAAAGCTCCGCCCACCTGGACCCACCTTCCCACTTTGTTTCCTGAGTGACTGAATAAAAATATTTCAGATTTCAGGTAAATGCAGTCAGCCAATCAGTAGGAGAGGCTCAGAGCCTCTTCTCTTCTGATTGGCTGACCCCCGTGTTGTTAACTGGAGCTCCAGAAAGGGGCCTGGTTCGTGAGATGGTTTTTGCTACATAAAACCACAAATGTATCTTCTTATATAAATCATAACTTCAAATACAAAAGGTGGACAAAATGGGACTTTTAACACAAAAGGCAAGATCGCTGTACAGCTCTGAGTTATAATCTGTTTACCTGACTCCTCTTATTCACTGAGGGTGATGCATAAGTGGGAGACAGAGCCGCTGATCTCGCCTGCAGAGAAGAAGGAGAAAAAAAAAACAATCTGAAAGTTTGTTAAAGGTAAAAGTCAGCCCCATAAAGATATGAATAGTTCACTGACTATCTGTCTCCATGGTGTTGTTTACTAAGCCGAAGTACAATCCCTTTATCTTCTCTCTAAAAGCCTCATCTGCTCACTGAAATCTTGACTTAGCAGGATAAGTGTTAATCTTTACTTTGGTTACGGTCTAACAGCCATGTCAGGTTTGTTATTGTCGATCTGCTCTTGAAAACGACCTTCACTGGTGGTCAGATTACAATCACGTCATAATGACTCAAATGTACAATAAAAAGGTTGTTGACGGGGATTTTCCAAAAGTGCACGTCAGTGCTTTAAGACAAAAACTGTACTGTAAAAACAGTAACTTCTCTTTCTCTGTTAATGCTTAACATTTTTGGGTCATGTGACTCTTTCTTTCTGAAAGCAGGGTATGAGAGGACAGATCAGCCTGACCTGACTGGCCGTCAGAGCCTCCAGGGTGTGCAGCCTCTCCAGGACGCTCTGCATGTCCTCCTGCAGTCTGGCTAATGCCACGACTATCTGCTCGTTCAGGCTCCCTGCGGGCGTTGTGGCTCCTCCCCAGTGGCCCCCATCCCCATCTCCACCGCTGTGCACCGGCACCAGAGCTCCAGAGCCGTGGCCTGTAGACCTAGAGCCTGATAAACAGAGATGATGAATGATGAATCATCAGCCAGTCATTTATACTGCAAGCAGCATCAGCAAGGCTGCAAGTAAAAATCACTATCTGAACACTGAATTCAACTTTTATGCCTCCATAGGGTTCTATTCCATAACATGTTTGACTGGGAAATGAAAAATGCATGTCAGAGTGTTAACAGAAAGATGCAGCTTGTATAAAGGTGTATTTTCCTGTTAAAAATGAAACATATGGAAATAAACAGGAATCTAAATATCCTCCAACAGTAACCTCACCCTGTCCTCTTCTGACCAAGGAGCTCTCTGGCATGTCTGCATTCAGCCTCTGTCTCTGCGTCATCGTCCCACCAGTCTCTCCATCTTCTCCACCACACCTGATGATTTTTGGTGGACCCTGAGCCTCCTCCTGGATCTCCTGAGCTGCCTCTAGAGGCTCCACCACATGGTTTGCCTCCTCATCCAGGTCATCCAGAGAGCGGTTGTGCTCTGGGCTCTGGAGAAGATGCACATTAAAATGAATCAGTGGTGGACAGATTTAATGGAATAATCCATGTGTGTGTTTTTCGTCAGTCGGCACTTGCCTCTTCTTGGCCAAACTGGTCCACAGAGTCACAGTAGACTTCACTGTCTGAGTCGCTGGCCAGGTGATTGGGACCAGACACATGAGCACTGGGATCTGAGATCAGCACAGAGAGAGGAGACAAAACAGCTCAGACCCGCCCTGCATTGTGAGGTAAAACAAATTGCACTGTAATTAACTGAGTGACAGAGGAGGCAGGCAGCGTTCTCTTAATTCGGGGCTTTGTGCTCTCATTTCAGCAGAAGCATTAATTTACCCCATTAAAACTGTCCCGGGAGCAGCTGATGTGTAAAGTGTGCAAAGATTCGGTGTCTGCTGAGTTGCCACAGCTCTGGCAGCGAAGCTTAGCAGATTATCTGATCACATGGTTTGCTCAAACACAAGCACAGGCACTAACAGCCAGTGGGTGGGGTGACTTCTCGTAACCATTCTGAACAATTTCACGGACGTGGAGTGAATCCAGAGAGAGCAGGACATTCACTGATGTTTCCCGTACCTGCGTGGTGGCCGTTGAGCAGCGGCTCCCCGACAGAGCCCTCCTGGGAATGGTAACTGTTCAGAGCGACCCTGGAGTGACTCCCGTTGCTGAGGTGGATGACCCCGTTAGCCACTTTACCGTTTGACAGAGGCACTTTGTGTCTCCTGGCTGAAGCCTTCTTCTTTGGCTGTGAGGCTGCTGATTTCTTGTCTGAGATAAAATGATGAAATCAGAATCTTCTCCTGACTCTCTCACACACAATTTAAAATTTGATTTTTCTTAAAGAACTTCATTACCTTTTCTGACCTCCCTTAATGCTACTTCTTCCTCCTCTTCTTCCTCCTCCTCCTCGTCATCATCATCGTCGTCATCATCATCATCATCATCATCATCCTCATCTTCCTCTTGTGCTTCTTCATCCCTCCACTCTTTTTCCTCCTTTGACTTGAGCCTAGCAGGCCGAGTCTCCAGAGTGCCGTTCATTTCCATGCTTCTGACGATACTCTTTGCGACGCTCTTTGAAGGCATTGAATTCAGCATTGTACCAAACCCTGTGCAACAAAACGGAAACTCATTACAGATCCTAATACCAAAAGACAATGCTTACTTTAAGGATAATAATACTTTCTAGCTCTCATAACATTTACATCAAAGCAGCTTTGTCAGGATTTACATGAAGTTAAGTAGACGGCGTTTTGCAGTTGAATAAAATCCTGGTGTACTTTAAGTTCTGCACTGAAAGCAGAGGATAAAAACTTGACTCAGTTTCAGATTTAAGTGTCTGTTTGTGACAGTCAAAGAAACTGTAAATAGGCTTGGCAAAGTATTCTGCACCACTAGCTTAACATGCATAACACGACCGCTAATAAGCACAAAAAGCATCTGAGCTACAACACCACACATGATGAACTACACCTCTGGACTCAGACATATTCACAGTGATGTACTTGCCTTCCAGCTGCCTAGCAAACTGTGTCAAACGGGCTGAGCATATGACAAAAGGCAAATTATAAAAGGTTAAGCTCCACATGCTGTTTTTTCTGACATCACAAACAAACAAGAGTGAAAGGTGGAGGTGTTCCACCCGGTGAGTGAATCCTACCTGTGCTCAGGTCTGATATCTGCGTGATCTTTTTCTTCTCCTCGACCAGCTCGTAGAACGGGCCAAGGACCCGCAAGAGCTCCTCCACCTCGTCTGTCATGGGCATGCCCTCCAGGATCTACACACCCGAGGCAGAAACAGAATCCAGTTCAATTCAGTTCTGTAACACACTGAAGAAAAGCTTGACAGGTACATCTTCTATGAAAAAGGAGAAAACATACCAGTTTCATTTCGTCAACATAGGCTGCCATTGCTTCTTCTTTTGACATGTTTCCAAGAGAATCCCATGCATCCCTGATGAATAAAAACTAATTAGAAAGTGCATTTTTATACAATTTTCTGCAGTGAAGAGCAAAGCCCTGCTTAGTCTAAAGAGTCTGTGACTTTCCAACTGCCGCCAAACTTTCTCAATCAGGTCAGTTTATTTTAGGTCAGTGTGTTATCTGTTAGCGATGGGTCAAAGACTGACGGTAACTTGAACTTTCATTAGTAAGAGAGCAGTTATTCGGAAACAAAATGTTTTCTCAAATTTTACTGTAAACTTGCAAATCACACCAACGCAATAGGAGCATGAGAGAAGCTGTCAGCCTAGTGGGTGAGGGGTCACATTCCAAGGAGCATTTCAACAAGCGGCGAGTCCAGAGATCATCTCGGGGTACATTTATGGTCTCTTTGAGTACAAAAATAATTATTTCAAACACTGCCACTGTCATTCACTGCCCACGTGCTTCGAATGTGTAATTTGCATTAGCATGGATGTTAAGATGGAAAGTTTACTCTGTCTTGTTTTTTTCCACAGTGATATCAAAGTAGGCAAAAAGCAGCATGTTATGCAATGTGCACAAATCAAACACTGTTTAAATTTAGATTAATTTATTCCAAGTTTTGCCCAGAAAACTGGTTTTTAGGACAACTCATGCTAGTCATATCACCACTGAGTGATATGAGTACTTTACAACATAAATACTGACACTTAACTATTATTATATTTAGCACATTTGGTATAAAAAATAACATACTAAATGAATGCAAATTCTTTTTAATACCATTTAGCTTTGCCAACTGCATCCCAGAAGCCAGGTCGGGGTATATTGCATGCGCCCACAGTTGCCTGTTTGTAATAGCTGTAGAACTTGAGCATCATGTCATTGGATGGCTGAAAGGGACCTGGAAGACAGATATTTGAGTTGCCAGCAGAGAATCTCTCACAGCAAAATGTGCACCGAAGCTGTTAACAAAGTGCTGACATATCAAAGAGGGCCCCGAGGCAGGCTCAAAGGTGACAACTACAGTGATACATTAAGTTGTATACTGCTGGAAGGAAAGCGTGTGCACTGCACGCTGCAAGTAAAGTGGATTAAGCCTTTAAATCGCACAAGCTCCGAGGCAGACCAAGCTGTCGCCATGCACCTGACTACAGTACAGGTGTGACACCGCTCTGCCTCAACCTTGTGTTGCTGAGTTGAACTGGTTTAACTAGCCTGGGTGATACTTGTAAGCCGGTGTGTGTATCCTGTCACTCACCATCCGGAGGTAAACTCTTGATCACTTTCACGGCGGCTTCGAACCGCACCTGGGTCAGACGCCTGTCGTCCTCCACCTTGACACTCTCCACCTCCATCGTGCCACAGGGTGACAACCAAAACAAAACCTAAACACAGACAATGAGTAAACACACCACTGCGATGTGGGAGGCGCCAGTCGAAATACTCTTAAAGCGGACTTCTATAACAACACTTGAACACTCCCCGTAACAATATGAGAGCATGAAATCCTGACTTTTGCAACGCCTATGCGACTAGCTAAACTTGTATGTACAGTATGTTGTGGCCGCCTGTAGGAGGGGGTTTGGTTGTGAATCTAGGACACTCTAAACCAGTGTGCGACACAAGTCAAACTACATCGACATTTCTTCCCAATTAATTCTTTATTTCCAAACTGTCGACGGAAATGCGCAATAACGACGACACTTACCGTTAAATTCACCGGCCTATCTGTTTGTCAGACGGCGACCTGTCTTTAGCCCTCGACCAGACGCCATGAACGGTAACCAGCCGGAAATGCATTCTGGGAGTTTTAGTTTTCTACGATTTAATAGCAATTCCTACAGGTTCCACAATCCATTGCTTCGACTACTACATGCTACGTATTAGCAGGAGTGTCGTTCTGGAAAGCGGCGTTGTAGGATAAACAAAAATCTAAACAAAACAAACGAAAAAATACGTGAGGAATGCTTCTTAACAAAATTTCACTGTCATCGCGAACTCGCAACATACATCCACTCTAGAAATAGTTCATAGTAACACTACATATCCCGACATGCCTATAGCCTGGATCCACGTTTTTTTCAGTTGAAACAGTGATAGGTAAATGGGATAAAAACGTAAGAGCTCTCACTTTGTCTTAATTTTCAAGTACCACACTTAATCGATAGAAGATGAATCGTCGTTTAAATCTTTACGAAAAATAGACATTAGTTTTGGTTTCTTTTTTTGTCTGCTATGTACCTTTAGGCTGGGATGACATCGTGATGAGCGTTTTTTCACTACTGTTGGACAATTCATTCACCAAACTAATCAATATCATCGTTAATTGCAGTGCGGACCAAAAACAAAAATCAAAACAAAGACACTGACTTTATTCAACACTTACATCTAAGGAAAAGAAGGGGCATATTGTAAAACTAAAACTAATATTTCTTTGTAAGTAAGTAAACAACAATTATCAAAATAAAATAAAAAATAAAGCAATAACAATAGTAATACAATGTAAATACCAGCAGGTATAATGTCAATGTACATCAAATATAATAGTTTTTCGCATTAGGAATATGAATGCATTTTCATAAACAAATAAACCCTTTTCCGATTATTTAGAGAAAAAGGCACAAATATGTGGACCTAATCATAAGTAATAAGCAAGTTATACTCATACACAGGAAAAATTTCCGTCGACTTTTTGTGATAAACTAAATTTGCTTGTAACACATGTCGTCAAAAGTTGGTCCTGCTCTTTCACTGCTGAGTGACTACTCTCCGCAGCCACAGACGATCTTGGTGCTGAGGTTACGCCAAAGCGAGGGCAGGAATCCTACAATAGCAGGCAAAGGATTTTTTTTCGAGGCAGAGCTGGGGCTGGTGGCTTGTTTCAATCAAAGGGAAGGCAGAGGGAAGGGAGGCTCTGCGGAGAGATGTAAGATGGCAGAGCTACAAATGTTGTTAGAGGAAGAGATTCCGGCCGGTAAAAGAGCGCTTGTAGAGAGTTACCAAAACCTGACCAGAGTAGCAGACTACTGCGAGAACAATTATGTCCAGGTAAGTGAGATAGCTACCACGTTATCTTTGAAGCGCCTTTTGTCGCCAGATAGCTCGGGCTTGAATGGTTGTTGGGACAGGAAATGTGGATAAAGAAACTGGAGTCGGGTTATGAAATGACCCTCTCCGCCCAAAAAAAAGCTTGGAGCTGAAATAACAGTTTACTGACGGGGCTTTCTCTGCCGTGGGACATTTAGAGATCTCCTGCATGTTCACACCATTGATCACATTTATTCCGTTTACACAGAGGGTGTGTCTACTTTTTTTATTATTACACTGGGCTGCTACAAAACTGCTCTTACTCTCGGTGCTGATAGGGAGGCCTGTGTGTTTTACAGAGGGTCAGTAAACGCGTAAAAAAAAAGAAGAAGAAGAAGAGAAAAAACTTGATTTTATTTTGAAAAAATTAGCGAGAAAGTTGCTGTAGTGTGCTCCTGGTAACTGCTGCTGACACTGCTTCATGTAAACTAGATGTCACATCACAGCCTAACTGTAAGCCTGCGTGTATATCCCAACAAGATAGCAGCCCATTACAACCCATGAGGTCATTAAACTCAGCATTTAATACCACAAAACAGTTTAGCTCTCCATAGGGATACTGCAGGAATATTACAGTGAGGTCTAGTGTCTACATTATGGACTTGGGAGCACTCTGTGCAAATTCCATAATGTCAGTGCATGACTTTTATTGTTGTAACACACTTTTGTTAACCATTGAACAACATGTAATGTCACATTTAAGCAATGTATATGCATGGATATCAGTGGAAGGTATCTTATTTTGTCTGGGTTAACACTTGATGTAGCAACAAGGGTAATTCAGTGGGGTTTGCAGGCTGCAACCAGGCTGTAAGAAACACAGGGAGGAATGTGAAGCCATTGTTAGTTGGTCAATAAAGGTTGGAGGTATTGATTTTTTTTTTCTTCCCCTCCTCAACTTGTTCATGGGAACAGGGCTGGCTTTAATCTCTGCTGGCTAACACGAGGCTGCACATCTGTCTCCTTCCTCTCCATCCAGTGTCTAATTTGGTGTAAATTCACTGTGGTGAAATTTCTCTTTAAAATCTGGATGCGAGTGCAGCTCATAAAGCAGCGATCACAGCCACACAACTTTCAGCTCAGTGACATCTGTGGTCGGCCACACCTTAATATAGAAGTCAAAACCATCTATTGAGAGCAAACTGAGTGACAGGCAAACTGTGGTGATGAGAAACCCTTCTTTTTTTTTTGTTTTTTTGAAATCAGGAAGTCAACCCACCATATCAGCTAGAGAGGGTGTGTCCATTCCAGCTGTACTCCCTAAAGGACTCCCTGTAATTTAGTTTTCCTACTTGTCCTCGGACGATTTGGCAGTGTGAGGCACGGCTCTGCAGCTCTGTGCCAGCTCCGGCCCACACATGCACTACAGGACAGTGAATCCACCATCACTGTCCCATTTAAGCCCCGAAACAAGGTGGATGAAGCTTCTTTTTTCTGCCCTCTGTTATCGGGATAGTGCGGTCACAGTGAAATGAAACACCGTGGACCTGCATGGTGGGGATTTCCTCGATTAATATGGAGTTTGTTTACCATGGCCAGCTGTAACAGGAGAACTGATTTCCCACAGTGACACAGTATTGAGAGTTACATATGAAAGAATTTAGTTTACTTTACAGTTCATTTTTTTAGCAGCTTGACATGGTCCAGCTCATGATGAGCTGCCTGGCGTTTTTTTTTTTTTTTTGCTGATACTTATTTTCTTTACACTCGACCGGTTCCAAACCACAATGACAAGATTGTGCGTATTTCTAATGCTTCATGTGAATATGAACCGAACTGTGCGCTTAGTGTCGGCCTGCGAAGCACTGAGAGTGTGTAAATGAAGGTTAGACTGTTGAGTGTCAGTTTGTTTTTCAGATATTGTGCTGCATGTTCAGGAAAAAGCTGTTGCTCATTTGCATTTGGATACAACTTTAACCTAGAAAACCTTTTTAGGTTGGTTTTGCTTTTCCATTTCCAAATGGAAAACTGGATTTAGAGGAAAACATTTGTCATTTTTTTTGGAGTAAAATACCACAGAAAGTGTTGTTTTATCACTGTTTTTGTCTTGAATCACTTCCAGACTTTTTACATTTTTACACTGCAGCTTTTCGCCTGCTTGTGTTTGAACATGAAACACTTTAGCCTTTTAAGGTTTTATTTAAAGGCAGGTCAGTATGTAACATTAATTGTTTAATATACAGCTATTTGAAGGTTACAGATGATGCATAGCCCTAGATTTGAAGACCGATACTGGTACTATTGACCCATAGTTAAGAAGATTGTCACTTTGAATTTGACCACTTTTAATTCCAAAATGAGAAGAATAAAGTTTTTATATCTCGGTGTGTAAAACATTGGAAAGTGTCCACTTGATAAACAGCTGACTGGACTGATGTGTCGTCCTTGTGTTCCAGACTTGAATCACCGTCCCTCTCACAGCTGGTTGTGTTTAGACATTTGATATTTGGCCTCTTTTGATTAATGGAAAAGGATCAAGAATTATTTCAACATGCTGCTTAAACTTGAGCATCGGCACCAGTTTTCTTTTCTAATTCAAAACGATACATGTCGAACCAGTTCAGCGCTTGTGATGAAATTTACATCGTCGCATCAGCAGCCTACAAAACGTTTGTTCGTGTTTTCAGAAAACTGGAAGTGGATCATTATGAAATTCACAACTCCAAGTGCTGAAGACATTTTTAAAGTAGTGGTAGTAATGGGTGTCACGCTGTAGCCTGCGATGGTGAAATCTTTAAAAACAAAGTGACAAGAATTATGTGTTTGGCAGCAGAATGTATTTTGCTCTTTTAAACAGAAGAAGCTCAAACTGCATGCAGTCATCATGGGATTATCATTTCTGGTGAGACTACAAAAAATCAAAACAAAACATGGCTGTCATAACATGTTGTGTTCATGCAGCTGTGGGTAAGGAGCACAGCGGAGACGGTTGACAGGCCGGTGAGAATTTGAGGTAAAGTTTGAGCTGAACCTGGTGATCATTTAGCGTCTCATGCGTCTGATGGATTTTCGGTGAATCCAGATCGGGAGCCTGGTTCACAGAGCTGACGTAAAGAGGCGGATTTGAAGCTTTTCGGCACACGTTGCGAGCTCTGTGTGAAGCGGGTGTCAGACTAACAGTGCACTTTTCATAAGCCCTCTCTGTCTGCTGCAGATACTCACTCTGTGTATCTGTGTGTGTGTGTGTGTGCGCGCGCGCCTCTGATAGAAACACACACACACACACACACACATCATAAAAACTGTACACTCCCGGCTGCCCGGCTGCACCGCGCACATATCAACATGCCTCAGCTCGAATCAGCCCGTCCTCTCAGCACTCCTCCTTCACATTTCCATTCTCTCTCTCTCTCTCTCTCTCTGTCTCTCTCTCTCTCTCCCTCCCTCTCTCTCTCTCTCTCTCTCTCTCTCCTTTTCACGGGGGCTTTGGTGCTGTGACTTCAGTGCAGTGCAGCAGGCTGAAGCAGATGGTGAAAGGACACATCACTTTCTCAACTTGATAGTGACTTTTATACTTTGTGTGTATGTGTGTGTGTGTCTGTGTGTGTGTGTGTGGGGCATGACACACTGACAGGTCAGAGTTATGTTTCCTGTTTGCCCTGCTGACTGTGAGGATCAGCTCCCTGGAAATGCCTTCTCTCTGTGTGGCAGGAAGTAGCTTCATAATGGGAACCAAAAAAACAGCCTTTCACATTAAG
>OMNW01014254.1:41517-65679 GCA_900303245.1 Selene dorsalis
CGCCTCAACAAGAGCGGCAACAAGAGGGGTGGGTGTGGAGGAGGTGGGGTGGGGTGGGCTAAAAGATGCTGCAGTAGCGATGTAATCAAGTGTTACATCTGTCCTCCCGTTGCTGACCTCACATCAAAGCTCTGGCAGCTAACGCACTTTGGATCAGTTTATCCAGCGAGGGGAGAAAAAAAAAACAAAAAAAAAAAAACAAGATGAATCTGCCATCAGCTTTTAGTTGAGTCAGCATATTTCTTCACCCTTTTTTTTTAATAAAATGAAATAAAATGTATTGTGCAACGCTCGGTGCAGACACGAGCTCTGGATTTAAAGGAGAATTACAGTTGTATGATTAAGAGAAGGCTAAAGATTTAACCTCATGTAAACCAGGAAAGGAAGGAAGAGCCCAGATCAGCCTCCAGCCTCTCCACTGTATCAGTTGACAGATTATTCTGACTTCATTGAAACTAGAGACATTGTTTCTCTGGGTTAAGGCAAAAAAAAAAAAAACTGTGGTAGAGGGGTCGACCGTCAGTCGTCAGATGTGCTAATTTTAAAGCCTGGTCTTACAGCTTTAAATCAGTATATGAAAAACGCTATTCTTGTGCTGCATCATCTTGTGGCTGGTGCGAGGCTAAATAATTGTTCATTGTGGTCTGACCTCTCTCCTCATTCAAAGCTGTATCAAACAACCATTCAGAATGATGAGGAAATCAACAATATTTTATAAACCCGCTCTACTTGCACGTCAAACTTCGGGTAGAAGCGGGGTCCACCTTGAATGAATGTGTTTGTGAGACGAACAGGATGTAAATTTGAATGTCTTTACACATGACGGTTTAGCATTTGAGCGCCGAGGCATCAATGGTGCTGTTTGTCCGGGACTTTACAGCTGCAGGAGATAGAAAGAAACAAGTCGCCAAGTTTCTCAATATTTCAGTTGCGACTCTTTATACCCAACAACAACCATCATGGTTGTTGTTGGGTAGCTCCTGCATCATATTGAAGAAATGTATTATGGGACTATTGCCGCAGTCAAATGAGCAAGTCAGAGGGATTCTGGGAAACAAAAATGTATTGAAAACTGAAGAAGCACAGTCAAATATATCTCGAACTCTAAAAAGCAGTCTGAGTCGCAGACACCAAAACTATGGCTTCTGTATACTGCAGGTTTTTTTGTAGAGTTTCTCTGCCTGATAATAAACATTCACATCTTTCAAACATCCCTCCACACTCCAAGTTTGTTACAAAGCCTTTGTGTTATATTTGAATTTGAGGGTTTAATCCAAAACTTGAGGTACTGCCTGATGGCTCCTCTGCCTCTAGAGAAAATACACAGGCTTCAGCACTCAATATGATAATGAAACTAAATGTCAGAGGTTAAATAGTTTTTTATAGTCTAGTTTTTTTTTTCAAAGTCTAACAGAAGCAATATATTTATATTAAGAGTTTCAGCGAGATCATTTTTCTCTGGTGTTAAATAGGTTTGGTGTAAAAATAAAATTCTAATGTTTAAAAACTCTCCTACTGACTTACAGCTCGATACTGTAGCTATGTAGGCCAGGAGGTCTGCACAGGGAAGAACATGTTGCTCAGTGGTCTGTTTGAGGTCTTGTGTCCCTATACAGCGAAAACTGCATCCTCTTGCAATTTAGAAATTGCCATCACAGATAGAAGGTGTCTTTTGTTTGTGTGTTTGTTGTGGTCGTTTCATGCATTTCCCTGCAGCTGTTACTCGGGCTCCCACAAATTGCATATTGCCGTGTCATAAGTAGGTGCCTGCATGTGCACATGAATGACCGTGTGCTTTCAACAGATGGCCTTTTGCTCCAAGTCCTCTGGAGGAACGGCTCCTCCTTCCTGAGGCCGTTTCGCGCGACACATCTGCTGCTCTGATTCCCACTAAAAGAAACACCACTGACGCTGTGGCCTCCTCACCGGGCCGAGGCCAACCAACAGCACGGTAGCTCTTCAGGTCAGGTCAGGGCCTTTCAGCCGTACGGATCGCTTCTGGATTAGTTACGCGCTGCCACGGGGGAATCAGTGATGAGACGACCAGCGAAATGGTTGTTTTCTTTCGGTTGGCCTGTTCCTCCCATCTTCAAGTGACCAAACGTTCCCCTTTTTCCTGTTTCCATCCCTCTAAATACCACCATCAGTAATCATGTCCCCGGCCACTGCTGCCACCACCTACCCCCTGCCATGGCAACCTGTTATCAAAGCCCGGTGTCGACCCTGCAGGCACCGCTCTTTGGACGGAGCTTTATGAGCCAACTGAGATCAAACATGATGGCTCACTTTGGACCTCAGCTCCCAGCCCTGGTCTGTTTGATGTGAGGTGGCTTCCAACAGTGTGTCATTACCGCAGTTTTTCTGGTTTAGCCACTTTGTGGGTTCATAGCTTAATGTGTTGTTATTTTGTGATGATACGGTGGAAAAATAGAGTAGAGCCATGTGTGACTCCACTGTAACACGTTCTCCATATATTTTCTTTAAGCTGTTTGGATGAAATACAGTAGATAGATGTTAGTTTCTTCTGTAAACATCTTGAACAGTTTTGGGGTTTACCTTGCCACTACACTAACTAGTCAAACCACTAGTGATTTTTATGTTGATTTCTAGTAAATAATTCTGTATTTAAGGAATAATACAAACAGTTATTGCCTAAAATGTATGAAATAGAGCCTAACGTTTAATGGAACATTAAACAATTACTCCACTTAAGTCCAAATGATGAATATCAGATGTTTATCACAAAAGGGCTCAAAGTGCTCACTAGAAGCTTCTTCAGCTTCAAAACTTTACTATTAACTTCTCAAACCACTTGTAGTCTAAAGAATCCACGTCTGCTGGGCATGGTTTATATATCTATATATACCTATATAAGCTATATACATTAGCTTTATTTTTCTCTATTGCAGGTTGGTATTTATAGTTAGTAGATGGTCCAAAAACATCTTAGTGCCTGAGCCATGAATTGAAACTTCTAGCCATATTAGCATGTGGTCTTTCTGATGTGGAGTCTGGAGGTTTAGATCATTTTAATGGTAAATTGTCAATGCAAAGTGCTCATTAAATCGAGCAGTGCTTTTTGTACTTGCGTCCAAGTTGTGGGGTTTAGAAAGGTCGTCAGTTGTTCATACACTGTCTTCAGAGCCTTCAATATGGCTGCTGCAGGATAGGTTACATCATAAAATCCCTTCAGAGAGAGCATGGTACCAGGGGGAAAGAGAGTTGGTGGGGGGTATGGGTGTCTTTCCCGCTCTGTAGGCCCGAAGTTACCACAACCCTGACCTGGATACGCAGCTTGACGATGTCATGTGATATTAACAGTAACTGGGTTCCTCCTCAGTCGTTTTCATGCATTCTTTTTTTGTTTCTTTCTTCTCCCCCTCTCTAATCCCTTTTTCGTGCACAGGCCCAGGACAAGAGGAAAGCTCTGGAGGAGACCAAAGCCTACACCACCCAGTCCCTGGCCAGCGTAGCCTACCAGATCAATGCCTTAGCCAACAATGTACTGCAGCTGCTGGACATCCAGGCTTCACAGCTGCGGCGCATGGAGTCCTCCATCAACCACATCTCCCAGGTCCGAAACACACACACGCACACACATAGACCACAGACCATACAGCTGTAAAGAATGGTGCCCCACATTTCCCACTTCTCCTCTCACTTTCACACTGACTTGGTTATTTTGAAACACAGTACGAGGCCCTCTGTAGTATCCATGGTTCCTTTTATTCGTTTATCAGTCTCGTACAAGTGTCTTGACTGGCTGTGTGTTTGGCTGAATGAGCGCTGGTCTGTATGTCTTTCTATTGTGCTCTTGTCATCTTCTGAGGCACATAGATACACTGTAAAACATCTATATTCACCACAGTCTGGGAACACATTAAACTGTCAAATATTAGTGTGCTGAAGTAATTACTGAGTATTACTCTCTTATCTAATATTTTTTATGCATGCTGTGCATGGCCACACAAATGCACCAAAATGTGAATTTATCTCTTTTTCCTTTTTTAATTAGATTTTTTTTTTTACCCAGTATCGGTATTTCTTTATTAACCAGTATTAGGTCATGGTATGGCAATATGAGGATAAACAGTGTACTAAGAGATAACATTTGGCTCACCATTCAAATGTGATCCCATTAGTGTTCCCACAGTGTTATTCCACTGTTAGGTATGGCAGGTGTATTTGGTGTGTATGAAATCTACTAAAAGGCTGCTCAGTTGATTTTCCACAATATTTGTTATATTATCATTGACAGTGTCACATAAGGGTTTGCAGGGATTAAGTATTTTATCCTTCTGTCCTGCCCCTTTAGGTCATAGGTCATTTCTATAACCTAAAGGTGTTACAATGATCGTTATATTGTAGAATGAATCAGACTTTCTCCCTTCCTAACCTTTCCTCTCTATAGCATGAGGCCACTGCCATGTGCAGGTAAGTCCAGCCGCTCATCCAATGAAGGCATTAAGAGCTCAGACAAATCAAACAAAGAGCGCCAGCCATGTGGCATCTCGTAGATTAGACCGGGGAGACATTCACCAAAGACGGATCACACACACCACACTCGTGATTGATCCTAAACATGCAGAACGAATGTTACGAGCGAGGATTTGTGGGATTGTCATTGATGAACATGCTGTAAGGTGTGATGTTGGTGTTGCTGATGATGGTTGGGGAATGGAAGGAGCAGTTCCTTTTTGGTTTTGTCTTTCCCACGTCCTCTATCTGTGTTTTCCCTCTGACAGAGCTTCAGTAAGTGTGCCAGAAATTCTTTCAGGCTACACTGAAGGTCAGATTTTCAGACTAATGGAGGAAAGCAGGACTTGTGAGACTTGAGGGCTTGAAAGGGAGAGAGGGAGAGATAAAGACCCAGCGAGTCAGAGAGAGAGAGAGAGAGGGAAGAAAAGAAATGGAAGATGGATCATGACAAGCAAAGAAAGGCGAGGGAGAGACCCAAAAAAGGCATATTTACACTCCTCGAGGTTTTGAGTCAACATCCTGACAAATAACATTCAGGCGATACCAAGGTCACCATGACCCCACCACCTGCCTCAGTCACCATGACAACCCCCTGGGCCACATCGGAGAAGCATATGAAAGACAGTTAGACATGGTGCCTTAGATCAATGAATAAAGCCGCCTCTCCTCAGTGAACTCCTTCAGCTGCTTCTTCAGCTGAGATTGTTTGACTCGTGTTTCTCTGGCAAACGCTCGTCACCGTCTCTCGTCTTGTGCCTGGGAAATTCCATACTTCCTACGCTGTATTTAAGCCAATGCTTGTGTACTCGGTGTAACCATGGCGACGACGAACCGGGTCGTGTCACGTCGGGTCAGCCGGTGGGTCGCGAAAGAAATGTTTCCCCTTGAAGAAATACAGGAAAGGGCAAACTGCAAACTCATCATGTTCCAGCTGATAATCATCGTAGCTACTCGCTGCTCCTCGGACGCCTCTCATCTCTTTAATTTGCATAACATGAATGTTGGGAAAGATTCAGAATCATTCACAACATCTTCATCTCTGTCTTGTAGCGTCTTTGTTTTTTTTTTTTTTTACTGGATAATGTCCTAATGTGCTTGCCGTAATGAAGCGCATCTCTGTTTTAATAATAAAGAAGCAGGCTTGTGAGCTGTGCAGGCCGTGGGTGTTTTATTGCTCTCCACTGTCCTGTCCAAAGGGGGATCATTATTATTATGTTGCCCTCGCTGCTTATGGATATGAGGTTTGGCCCTGGAGGCTGGTGTTGCATTCTGCTGAATGGGTAATGGAGAGGAAATACCTGTACCTTGTAGGGTTTATGTTGTTTTTACAGCAGAGAGGAAAGGAAAGAAGGTTTCTCAGGTGCCATTTCAAATACGATAAATTCTCTCCTCAGTATGAACAAACACACAGGAGAATTCACTGGCTATTTTTTCATTCTTTTACATCTTTGGTTTCCCTTTCTTCAGTTTCTGTCTCCAAGCATGAAGCCTGAGATGCCTCAGGATGCAGCTCTCTTACATTAATGTGTTTAGTGAGTGTGTGTGTGTGTGTGTGTGGTGAGACACTGCCTGGCGTCAGGGCCGTTTCCTCCGCTCTGCCCACAGCTCCGTGGGGCTCACTCGGGTCAGGGTGTGTCTGCTTGGTGGTGGCATTTTCTCCGGCTGGAGCTGATGCATCCTTTTTGAGCTGGATGCCAAGTGCATTGTAGGATGTTGCACTGTCATGCAACATGTCTTGTCTTGTATTTAGCTGGGAGGCAGAGCCGACATCGGGCGCTGGCCATTGTTTAGGGAGCAAACGAGGAACACGTGCAATGCAATGTTTGGCTCCGTTACATAAGAATATTTTGTATCTCTGTAAATTTCAGGCTGTTTATTGTCTAAGTGCATTTAACCTGCAGGGCTGGATTTAAATTGCCAACAGTGCGAAGTGCAATATTGAAATTGCAGTCGTGTAAGAGAGAAAATGAGCAGGGAAAAAATCACTTCATTAAACCAGAGCAGTTTGGCATGATAATTAACTGACTTTAAAAACTGTTAAAGTTTTAGGCAATTGACTTGACCAATGAGGATTTCACTCCCTCTGTTTTAGCAACTGGAATTCAAATCATGTTGTAATTGGCAACAAATAAACACAATTCAGCCTCATGTTCCTGTTAATAATTCATGGCACTGGATTTACCTTGTGTCATTTGAATTATTTGAGCATTAATAGAGATTAAGTCATTTAGATTTTGTAATAGCAGAGTGTCTTATTACGACTCTGCATATTTCCAATCACAGGTGTTTATAATGAAACCTCATTCTAACCTGTGTGTGTTGTGTCTTGAGGTTTCCAGTGTCTTTACCTGAAGCTTATTGACATGCAGTGGATGTCGAGGTCTGGCTGCAGCCTCGGGAGCCAAACATTTGTGTGAATACCTCTGTGCGTGTGTCTGTGTGCAGTGGGTTGCATGCGCGCGCTCTGTCAGGTGTTTGTTTGCGTGTCATCTCCCCCGCCGCCGTTGTCATTCACAACCCGGGGTCTCTGTGTGGTGTCGAGGCGGGGAGGGCCGCTGGGAGAATAGAGCGGCTCGCGGGGCTTCCACCTTGTGTTGCGTGTGAAGTGGCTGCTAAGCGGCTGCGAACAGGGAGCGCTTTGTCCGACCGGCGGAAGAAAATGCCTCGCATTGAGGACCTCTCTGTGTTACCCCGAATAGAGAGGGAAGAGAGGGAGAATAATGTGGGAGTGTGAGTGTGTGTGTGTGTCTGTGTGTGTGGCTGATGTCCATTCTGCATCTCCTGTGTGCTGCTGATGATTTTAATCCCCGCTCCGACACAGTGCTGAAGTTTCATCAACTCCTGTTCTTCCTCAACTGCGATCTGCACCTCGTAAATTTGCACGGACGCCCAAATCTGAAAATTTTTCATTGTCATGGCAACAAGTAAACTTTGCATGACTCACCTGAGATGGTCTCGACAGCCTGTGGCTTCTTTGTTGAGGGGACAGCATGAGATGGTTGAACAGAAGCAAAACAGAGCAGCTTATTTAGACAAACTGAGGCACATAATGAAACTGAAAGTAGTTTGGAACGACTGGGAGGAGAACTGGAGGAAGTCCATACACAGCTTGTATATGAGGGATATAACTTAATACATTCAGCTCTCAGCTCATTATGATGCACAACATCAGTCACTGTTCACTCATAAGGGAGACCACATTTTATAACCATATTTATTACCTTTATAAATAAGTAGAAATAAAACAAGGGTTGTAAATGACATCAAATAATCTCTAGATTAGTTTATTGTACTTTTCATAATTCAGTTCATGGAGCATCGTGTGAATGTAAACAAATGGTCATAAATGAAGCTGATATGAGGATTCACACCTCACAGATTATTCATACTTGATGTACTGTTACTTGTTACTTGGACATGAAACAATGATGGGTTCATTACTGATGAGTGTGAAGACCTGTGACCTGAAAACAGCCAGCGATGCATTCAGAGTCTGCAACACATTTATAGCCCAGCACACGCTGTGTTATAAATTACAACTTCCTTTTATGTTTTATACACATCTTTTTATGTGTTTGTGTGCAACCTCGTACTTTTTTTTACATAGATTGTGGCTGAATTCTTTGAAATTGTTCTTTGATCATTAGCTCTCGCTAATAATAATCCAATTTTTCCATATCAGCGTGTCATGCGGAGGAAATGCTGAGTCACTTTTAATGCAACAACTGCGGGGAACAGCTCGGCGAAACTTCCGAGTCGGAGATGACGCAGCGTCAGTAAACTGCATCGTGTTACAGCACAAATTGTTCATTTATTGCCAATGGATCAGGTGGAAATTTGAATCTGTGCATCCAGAAGAACAGTTGATGATGATGATGATGCGATGAAGCATTTTTTGTCAGTGCAGCTTTGTTTGCAGTGATGTAAGCTGTGGAGCTGGTCAGTGTGCTGACTGAACTCAGTGATGAAGCTGCACAACAACAACAACAACAGGACGGATGCAGAAGCCAGCTGACACACTCACACACACACAAACACACACACACACATACACACATATATATCTACTGTTCACTCCCGGTTTGTTCCCACAGCTGTGTGCTTCGCTTACTACAGTTACACAATATTCTTATCTGATCAAATGAGTCGGCCCTGTGTTTGTGTTTGAAGCTCTATAGTCGACTTCTCTTTTATTTTGTTTTTCATTCCAGTCTTCATTTTCTTGGATGTACAGTTGCATGCCATTACTCTCTGAAGCCTTGGTGTGAGTGTGTGTGTGTGTTGCACTGTGATAAAAACACAACACTCATGCAGTGACTGTCTAGAGTTGCATCTGTGTGCTGCAGTGGCAGCTTTTTGACCTCCTGTTGAGTAAGTATGGCACTCGTCCAAACAGGAAATGAAGTCTTGTAGCTCCGTGTGTGTGTGTGTGTGTGTGTGTCTGCGTGTGTGTGTGCTCTCCTTGTGTTTCCTGCTGATCCTACTGCCTGTGTGTTTTGGTCTCTCTCCTGCCTCCCCTGGTGGTCTCTCCCACTTGCCTGGCTGTGAAATTTCTGATTTCCAGGCAGAGTTTGTCTGTATTCGCGTGTTTTATTATTTCTTTTCACTGTTGGATATTTACACTCATTCTTCATGCTTCTTTCTTTTTTCATCGGATTATAGCGACATGTCCGTGTCTGTGTCTTTGTGACCATAACTTTGTGTGGTCTGCTGCTTCCAGGTTTGGGCCTCAGAGAGTCCGAGAACATTTTGTTTTTGAAAGAAATTTTTGAAATCCATTGATGTATGACCTTCTCAGACTGGTGGTTAATAGTCATTATTTTGTCATCTAGTGTTTCTCTCTTTTGCATTTCGCAACAGTGACCTCCTGTTGCAAAGTAATTGCAAATATATATATTTTTTTAATTAAAAATGACTTTTGTGATCAATATCAGAACTGTTGCAGATTTTGAAACTCTTCTATTACCAATAAAAAATCTATGAGAAAGAACTGTATTAGTAGTGTTCCTATGCTATTTTTAGGGTTAATTCGTACATTATTTAAAAAAAAAGAATCAACACCATTTTTAAATAGAAATTTATCATAATTTACTATGAGATATACTGAATGAAAATGAAATGCCAAATGTCGCCTATTAGCATTTGTTCCTTTTATCATGTAGACGACACCTTTGCTGGATTTGCCGTTCTCGGTGCATATAAAACTGATTTTTTTGTTACAGCTGAATCATCTTGTTCTTTTGGTGACGCCGTTCTCATCCCTGAGCAGCTGAGAATCAGTAGGGGGGAGATTGGCAATATTAAAATTTGGCAGTTTTTTTTTCCTCTCTCTCTTCCACTCATTAAATGAGTTGTGTAAAGCAGAACACTCAGCTCCTGGCAAAGTGTAACAGTTCAGCTTCAATCAACAACACTCAGCTCCTGGCTGTTATATCACCGTCTTGTTTTTGGTGCTGAACAAAAAAAACTTGTGCTACTTCTTATAACTGCAGCAAAATGATCATTACTGATTAATAATCTGTTGATTAACTATTCAAAAAAATCCATACATTGTGATTCAGGTGATTCATAACGGCACAATACAAAGAACAAAAAAACAAGCTCCTATATGAGAAGCTGTGAACAGACAGTGTCTGTCTGTTTTACTAAATAGTTGTTATAGCAATTAATCAATTGTCAAAACTGGTCAGTCTTCATTTGATTGATCACCTCAAGAGGTTTCTGCAGTTTCTGCTTTTCACTGTTAACGCCTTGAATATCAAGCGTGGTGGCGCAGGAAAGTTCATCATGACTGGGCTGTGCATGAATGGAGTGTAAACCGGAGTTAGCGATGATGTGGAATGACTGGTGACTGATGTTACTCAGTGAATCATCAGCTCCTCTGCTCTGCTGTTACTTCCCTCTCCAACCAGCACCCACCCCTCCTGCCCCTTCCCACTCCAAAGCATCATCATCACCATGATGATCATCATTATCTTTCCCACTTAACATCCCTCTGCGATTTCATCCAATCAATCCACCTCTGTTCTGCAGATCCTCCTCGTATAAGAGTTATCTGACAGCTCAGTGAAAAAACACGGCTGATGAGGAATTAGTTTCTTTCAGATTTTTCTGTTTGTTATCTCCATTGTTCTAAATCTCCTCTCACTGCTTTGGCCCCAGCCCAGGGTCAGATTGGTAAAAGTCGGCCGAGGTGTTTCCATATGTGCTGTGTTAGCAAACAAAGCGTTGACCTTGGCACGCCGTGCTCTCTGTGTTTGATAGTGTTTCTCTTTATTCTCTGCTGGGAGAGTGAGAGAGCCGATATTGCCAGGGTTTCACTCTTCAGTCCTCACAACCTCCACTTTTGGCTCCACCACACCACACATGGGTTGTTAGCTTTACCAGAGGACTGCAGTTTTTGAGGGATGTTTGAAAAGAAGCTGCCAGACTGAGAACTCCCCACGGGGCGTTTGACCTCCCATTTTGGCTGCAAGTGCCAATGGAAGCTCCGACATGCTTTGTGCTGCACTAACAGCCCCACTGAAGGGCCTTTTTGGACAACTGTTTGACTCCACAGATGACGGGCTTCAGATGTTGCTGGCTGTAATCATGCTGAGAAACACACCAGACCGAGGCATTTGCTCTGTTTCGACAGCCGTTTTGGATCAGAGCGGAGTTGGGAGTGTTGGATTGCACCGCTCCTACGCATTAGGCCGGACACGGTCGGAACGAGCAGCTAAAGCAGCTGAGGAGCTTTAAAGGAGATGTGTGACAGGAAGTTTGTTTGTCCACATCCACAGCGAGGTGCCCTGGGGCTGTGGCGTCTCGGGGTTGGGCCTCCTAATGGGTCACAAGATCAACCTGAGGGGTCACAAGATGTTTGACAGCAAAGATGAAAAAAACATCTCAAGTAAATCACATAAATAGAGTAAAATGTTCCTTTTTAAAAACATTTATGTAACTTTTTTTGAATTACTAAAAACAGAACCAAAACTTGTCAAAATTTAAAGGAACAGGAACGTCATGTATTAATATACTGTATATAATACTATGAAGGATCTTGGTGATGTTCTGTAGCCTTCAGGGTTCAGGACATATAGTATAGATGTGTAGTATGGCTAATCATCGGCTGAGAATATCAATACCAGGGAAACAGCTAGTACGTCTCTGCCTGTCTAACAAAATCCATTCACCAGCTTGTATAAAGCTCTCTAGTTAAATCAGTGCAAAAACTGAAGTGTAACAATTTGAGATTTGAGGTCAGCACCCAGCCCAGTAACAATGCCTGTTCAAATGGAATATCAAAACTGTACTGCTGTAATTTAAAGGGTCACCAGTCAGAGTTGAGGACCACTGCTCCAAATGTGATAAAGGAAAATATCAGGTTATTAGCCATGGACATTTCATGGATATTTTGTTATTGGTTTGTTTTCATTCCTCCTACTATCTTTACAACCAGAACACCCAACTACCATGTATCACTTCTTGGCGTCAATTAAAGACAAAATCCACAGTCCCCAAACCCACAGACAAGAGATGCCAATTTCCCCACCATTAAAAAGCCTAAATACACAATGATGCAACAAAGCCACAAGATGTTTTAATGATACAGCTTAGTGATCACATGTCAACTGTTATATGGGCTCATGTTTCCAGATCCCACAGAAGCTGAGGTTTCAGGGCAAAGTTATTTCAGGATAACTAACAGTAGTAGTAGCGGAGGCAGACCAGGAAGGCTGACATAAAGTGGGTGCAGCAGAGAAAAGCACACTTCAGCACTTGCAGCACTTGATCATAAAACAACTGCTGGAACACAATGAGCATCACAAATTGTTCAAATCCTCTCCCAGGGGTGAATGAACGTGGGCAACAGTTTGAGCACAAACCAACAAAAAAATCTTTTAAGAAGAGATCTGTGTGTCCTCATCAGGCCGTCTTCACCTGTTAGCAGCTGTAGGAGTATTGTGATAGATCCTGTTGCATAGCAATCCCTAGGTTCAAATGTGTTTAACGGACATGTGCTTCATAATTATTATCTCCTCATAATCCCGCAGAACAAGGATGTCCAATTCCTGGATGGCGGTAAAGACGAGCTTATCTTAGCTCTGGGCCAGAAATGACCATTAATAAGACCCTCCGCCACGTCATGTTCCCAAATCACGTGCAGATCTGGTTTGTGATAGTACACACTAGTTAAAAATAGTCTGGATCCTTTATGTTTTTGGACAGCATACAATGTGAAATGAGTACTTTTCAGTGTGTGGCATCTCCAAGATAAAGACGTCTTGCTGCCACTACGCAGAAACATTTTTATTTAAGTCTTGTAATCATGTACAGTAGAGCTCTATCATTAAGCATTGGCACATTTGTCTGGTCTGGCTTGCCACACATGCACAGAGACACCGTGGTATGTAGGGTGTGTTTGTCTAGTAATAGTTTTTTTTTTCCCCCTCATGCTGGGTGTGTGTGTTCAACCCTTACTATGCCTTCCCTACGTGCTGTACAGCATTTTGTGTTTGTTTGTGCGTAGCTGGCATTTTATCGAGTATATCATCCAGCGTCCAGTCTGCCAGAGTGCTGAAAAGGCTGTTTTTTTTTTCTTTCTCCCCTGTCTACACCATGTGCTGAAGTGAAACCAGCTGTCTCCATATCTTGCTTCTTTTCAGTCACTACTTGCCTCGCTCTCCAAAACAGCGCATGTCTGTCCGGTCGGTCAGTTGTCTCGGAGTTACGTTTTGGGCAAGGTTTCAAAATGTCATGCCTGGCCATTTGATTGGACTGAGAGATTGTTGATGATGTTGCGTGGATGTTTTCTGTCAATGTGTGACCTGTTTGCCCCCTCAGCAGACGTACACCCCCACCCCTTGCCTGAGTAGTGTAAATCAGTTTGAGGGAGAGTGCCTAAAGAGGGCCGTTGCAGACGGACACCCTCATCCTGACCCCTGTCTAAAAACATGCAAGAAAACCCATTCAAAGTAGATGCACTTAAACCAAATGTATTGTCTGAGCTTTTAGCTGAGCAAACTTTTGTCAGAGCATGAAGCATGCCAAACACATGCCACAACAATACACAATAGAGGTCATTAATTAGGGCACTTGAGATGATGGAGGACAATAAGACTTTTCTTGCCAAGCAGTTAGAGAATTAAACAGCATTTTCTGAAGGTATGTTTGTCTTTGTCTCATCTTTAACTAGTCTCCTGCATATTTGACAAAAATCAATAGTATATAAATGAGTAATTGATTATAAAGTATATTGATAAGGCTACATCTCTTGTATAAAAGTGTTTTACAGTTTAAGAAATGAAAAATACAACAAATTGAGAAGGACAAATAAATTAAACAATAAGAAGTCAGCAGATGACAAGATATGCAAATGAAAATAAAAACAGATTATATCATTTATATCACTGTATCGAAAATAAATCTCGATTTTCTGGAAAACCAACAGAATGATTTTCAAACATAACAAATCAGAAACGTCTGTGTTTTGATAATCTGGCGGATCAAATACCCGTAAAATCAAAGTATATAAACACATTGTTGTATGAGTAAATGTAAAACTTCAGTATTGTTGTAATTATGGACCTAAAACAGGAAGTAGAATGATCTGACAAACCACTGAGAGAGCATCAATAACAGGGTAACCTTGTCAGTTACTACTCATACTACAACAACAGGATTATTTGCACATTGTTATCTCTGGGTGCTGTGTTAAGAATCTTGAGATGTGTGCCCCCTCCCCTCTGTCTATATCACCATTACTGAAACGATTCTTCCACTGAGACGAGACAAATTTCATCCTTCACTTGGCAAAGTCTTTAAGCAAACAATAACAGTCCTAATTTATTAAGCCGAGGAATGCACCACCCCCAACAGTGTAGAATCACCTTCTTTGCTTGGGAAATTTGGGCAAAAACAGATAGAAACCCGGGACCAAATGAGAAAACAGACTGCCTCCTACTCACTGTCCAGGGAATCTGTGTTTTTCAGCGCTAGACCATTTGCCATCATCTCTTTGGTTTCCAAAAAAAGTGAACACAGGCTGCCCAGCATGGTAAACATGTCGATGTTTTGCCGGGTGACATGATCTCACTTCTTTGGATTCCTGGGTGTTAAAGTTCAAACATTTTAAAGTGCAGCCTTAACCAAAATGGCAACAATCTGGATTAAAGGGAAAATAAATAAATCACAAATATTTAGACACTTGTTGCTACTAACAACACAACAAGAATCTCTCATTGTGGCAACCACTGCTCTGACTCACCCGTGCACCAAAATGGGAAGAAATCTAAGTTTGAAGTAATCTGTGACTGGACGTGTTTTTCTTTTTCTGTCTGGAAACACGGCATGAATGACGACGATGCTGTTGGCAGCAGCTCCGATGTATGACCTAGATCCTTAGTCTAGTCATATAGGTGGGTGACTCCTCTGTGGGTGTGGGAAGAACTGGGGTGGAATTGGAGGTGATAGAGAAAAAACACAAAATAAAAAGGACGCAAAAGAAGAAGTGCTTGGATATAATGGAGGCGATGAGTAAAAACAGAAGGTCTGAACTTGAGAAAGCAGTGAGAAGAGGAGGTTCTGTAAATCCTAAGAGACTGAAGCTGATGGAGAAGCCAAACATCTGAGCCAAAAACTCCACAGTGTGTTGGGAAAACTGCTGCAGACCTCAAACATATGGGTGACAGTGGTTGAAAACACATGTGAATCCTCCACCTTGGAGATGTTTTCAGAGTTCAGTCTCTTTCCACCCAACAGATGGACCATTGGGATCAAATAAACACCTTTTTAGTGCCGGTTAAAAAAAGCCAGTAGCAAAAGATGTGGTATTAAGTAGCAGCTATTGCTATGATTGGACTTCTTTATGGCATTAGTCAAAGGGGGGTCAAGCCAGAGTGAACTTTTCTTCTCTGACCTTTGTATCATTGTCAGATCCATTCAATGTTGTTTGGGTACCGATCAGAGGAGTAAGGAATCGCCCTCGACAGGACCTCGGACCTGTCGTCAAGCAGACGTTTGCAGGAGAAGGTCATTGTGTCGAATGTCTACCTCCTGTCAATGCTTGTCCAACATCAGCCAGCGCTGTTACAAAAGGACCATCTTCTTGGCATAGAGGAAGGAGATGAGCTCACACACCGCATCAACGTTTCACTTCCACCCTTTGCCAGCTGCGATGATGTTTGTCCACATGCTGTTCTCTGATAAGGAGGCAACATTCAGCCAATGCCAGATGCTGTGCCCAGTTTAGCCACCACGAGTCAACAGCGGCTCTGTTGTTTCTGTCTGTGGCTTGTAGTGAAACTTTTTCCTCATTTCGACTGTAAACACCCACTTCCTCATAATATCTTTAAACAATGTTCCATGCTCACGGATTGACAATGATCTGTGTTCCAGCCAGAAAAGTCATCACGGTGGAGTCGTAGTGAGGTGAAATCAGGTTTAAGCTTTTTTGTTTCTGAGGGAAAAACAGACGTAAAATGATTTAAGTACTCCTGTCTCCTCTTTGAGTCAATAGCCAATCATTGGACCCCATCACTGCCGTGCAAATGGGGGCCAAATAGACTGATTAGATTTTAGCCCAGCTGTTTCCAGATGATCATGATTTATGACGGGTGGAAATCTGAGCATTATCTCTGTGGAGTAGAGCTGTATTGGCTCAAAACTCAATCCTGGTGGAGTTTTTACACACTGCAGTTTGAAGTGCTTCTGAAATATCATATTGTCCATTGGCTGTTTCACCTCACAGAGAAGACATTGTCACTGCAGCTCTGGTTTTTATATTTAAAGCCTCTCGTGCTCTGGCAGCCCAGCTCAGGTTAAAAGAGATGACGATAGTGAACGCTCTGTCATCCCTCTTAATTCAAACAGACACAACAGGGCATTGGAACCGAGCGGATGTTTCCCTTTTGTATGGGAAGTCTCTGTGGGAGCAATTATGTATGAGCAACTTTGCCTGTTATGAAATATTGATTTTTCTTTTCTCCTGTAATTTTTGAACAATCCACTCCTTTTACACCCATTGTTTGTCTTGTGCAGATCTGCCTTGCATTGTTCCTCACAGACGCGTTAATTGTCAGCTCTCGGCCTATAGCTCATTAGTACCATAGTTTAAAATTAGCCTTGATGCTGTCCAGAGTTGACTGCACTGTATTGTACTTGAGGATATGTAAGCCAACGAGAGTGTTGTTCACTCCCTCGACTCTGGGATGAGCGATACTTGAAGGCTAAGTCGGCCATACAGTGGAACAGTGCACCATAAAGAGACAGAGCTCAGTCCAGCTCCAGATCCCTGTGGTATGAAAGGAATCCTCTGTTGGCTCTGGCCGCTGACTCCTCCCCCCACCCATGAGAGATCATCGCTTTACTGCTCAGCCCTCCGCAGACATAGTAGCCTTTCATCTCTCAGAGGAAGGGCAGCTGCTCCTGGGGTGCGGGCGAGAAAGTGAGGCAGGGGAGGTAAACGCAGCGGTCTGCAGAAGATTTGTGCCATGATGGTCGATACCGACCCTAAATATCGACCATCACGTTTTAAGAGCTGGAACAATTAGTCTGTTAACCAGTCGATTGGCAGAAAATTAACTGTCAACCCTTTTGGTATTGATTAATCATTTCAGTCACTTATGAGAAATAGTATATGTATCAGCCAATAAGTTACATGAAATGTGCAGTCTGTCTATCTCTCTCCATGTTTATTTTTACTTGACTTACTCCTCCGCTTCACAGCTGGTGCTGATAATAACTAAAATTCCTTGTACCTATAAAGAGCAGCATTTTGGGACAGAGGGAGATCTGTCTTGTGTTACTTGTTTATAAGATTGGAAATTTACAACAACATTTTGTGAAGAAAAAAAAAATCATCCCAAGAAAGCAACTTGTGGAGACTTTCACAATTTGTGTGACATAGATTTACACTGTGTGCACAAAGACAGACTTTACCCATATAGAAGATATGTGAGACTCCAGTATCATGAAACTTTAAATCCACTGATTCACTCTTGCCATGATAAAGTTCCTTTTGAATAAAGAGTGAATGCAGGCATCCAGCATCCCATTGATAAAAATAAGAATAAGAATAATAGGATTTTTGAATTCAGTTTGATATTTTCGTCATTTGGAGTCAACTGTATGGAAAGTTTCCTAAACGAAATCATTTGGGTTTTTTTTTTCTCCCTATAAAGGAGTCTGGATAATTAATCGAACACTGGTGCAATTTCAGTAGGAAATCACTCTTGGTCTCCGAAAGCATAAATAATGCATCAGAATTTGTCCCTTGCATTTTGCAGCAGGAAGATGAAAGAGGCATTTTTCTGATAATAGGAATTTGTGAGAATGCATACAGAGTGGGCTTAAATGTATCTCTCTGAACAAGGTCCTCAACAGCACTTTCAATTCTTATTCACCTCTCCATATCATATATGTTGCTATGTTACATATGTTTTCATGATTTTGTATTTTATTTCATTTATTTATTTATTTTTTAAATAACTTGTTGCATTTAGATTTTGGGGCCAGAAAACACATTACAACCATTTCATTTTTTTTTTTTTTCCATTTCACAAATTTTCAGATGAACATGCCACAGTCATTATTCTAACAGCATCTGGATCGATTTTATTAGCGTGCGCTGGAGGTTGTAAAAAGATTAAGACCCCAGTGATGAAAAGCACAACCTCATGATTTAATTAAACCTCCTTAAGCTGCTGTATGACGAGTTCATGTAGTCCCAGAGTTCCCTGTTGGACCGGGTGTCTCTGTGTTTGGCATCGATCATCATCCCCTTCTTCTGTCTTCACTCTGTCACTTACAGACGGTGGACATCCATAAAGAGAAGGTGGCCAGGCGGGAGATCGGAATCCTGACCACAAACAAGAACACGTCGAGGACCCATAAGATCATAGCGCCGGCTAATATGGAACGGCCAGTCAGGTACATCAGGAAGCCTATTGACTACACCGTACTGGATGATGTTGGCCACGGTGTTAAGGTGAGAAGATTCCTCCTGACTTTCCCTGTTTTTGATCTGTTCTCTGGTCTTCACTCAGTCCATCAATTCATCTCTGCTCTCTTTTCTTCCACTTTCTTGTTCCACTATATCTAATTTACTCCCCCCCCCTCTTCTTTTTGCCAGAGGTAGTCCTTCTCTCTCCCACTTCAACTCGTTTTCTCGCTCATGCTCTATCTCTTGTGCTTTCTCTTTCATCTTCAGAAAGCACCCCTTCTGACCCTACAGGAATATGTTTCAGCGTGGGTTGGTGGGAACGGGTTGGGGGTTGAGATGAACTAAAAAAGCGATTACATCATGTAGCTTTCAGAAAACAGCTCTATTCTTAGAGCGTCATGAAAATGGCGAGCGGAGAGAAATTTTGAGAGACGTTTTTAAAAGCACTTAGGCCCCCCGACCGCTCTCGTATCTCCTTGACTTTCTCTAACCCTTCGCAGAGGAATGATGTTGTTGCAATTAGATTTGCAGTTGATTGTCACATCAGTACAATCTGAAAGGCGGTAAGGAAGCTGATCGTGATGTGATACACTCTGATGATACCAGGGTGACATTTTTCCTTCCTCCCTGCCATTAGCTCTCGCTTCAGGGGTCACTGGGTCGTCCCGACAGTGGTGGTAATGACATCATTTCCTGATGGCCGCAGGCATTTTTGCGATCTCCATCCTCTCCCTCGAGCTTCCTCCCTCCCATCAATCAGCCAATCAATTGCAGCTGTCAGACAGATTGGATTAGAGGCCCGCCATTAACGTCACATAGTGTTACAGGCATTGATAAAGCAGGATAAAAGCCATTGTGCCACTCTCAATTTATTTCGTAGGGAATTATATTAGACCCTTCCGTCATGGTGAGAGGGTGCGATGGCTAATGTGGAGTGAAGCATTTTAATTGGGTGCGTTTCCCACCAAAGAGACCAGGCTTTCACATATTAGCATGAACATTATGTGCTTAAAACTTTATAAGGACCCTGTTTTATGAGATACAACAACCAAATCTCAGTCGAGCAAAAGTTCAACATTTTCACAAATGTGCCATTTCACTCTTGAAGAGTGACATGAGAAAAACACTACCACACCTTTTTTTTTTTATTATGCTCAACAGAACCTGGAGCTAGGCTGTTAGCATAGCTTTAGCTTGAGACTGGAAGTAGACTGATATCTGCAAAGTTCCTGAATTTCATCTAACAGGCAAGCTGCAGACAATTCCTGGTTCCTGGTTGCTAAAAAATAGAGTATTTATAGTCTTTTATAGTCTTTTATCAGATATCAAGATATCTACAGCTCTGAACAATGAAACCATTCATTTCAAAGATTAGATGGATGGATGGATAGATAGATAGATAGATAGATAGATAGATAGATAGATAGATAGATAGATAGATAGAATGACTTTATTAATCCCAAAGGGAAATTCATTTGTCTGTCAGTTCATCTACCATTTCAGGTGAGACTGTTGTGTCAAATAGTTTCCAAGGTCAAGGATGATGAATATATGATTTTAATAAATGTTAAAAAAAAAAATGGAATAAAAAAAGAAGTCAATTCAGTCCCAGTCCTGACTCAAGTTCCTCAAAATGAGGCTACCAGAGTGTGGTTGCACAGTAATGTCAAATTACTGAAATGTCTGTGCTTCATGGCTCTTTTGAGACTGTTTGATGTATCTATTTTAAGAACATAAGGTATCACTCAGGGCCTAATCTCAGTGGATTTTCTCCCCTTTTAACTGTATTTAGACAGGCTGCATTTACTTAGTGAATAATGGGAAACACACACATGCACTACAGCTGCAGTCTTACATCACTCTACCTCCTCACTCCTTTGCATGTCACACAGTCAGTCAATACTCAGCATCAATATTTTATAGTAATCATATAGTATCCTGTAAGAGCCCCCTGTCAGATGCCTGGCTTGTATAGAATACCTATAGCTATGGTTTGCTTACTGACTAGAATCAATACATTAATGGGAGTTTAAATCATGTCTATTGGCTGCACGGTTAACTGTGAAACTCACTGCCTGTTTGCATTGGCCTAAATGTTGAATTGGTTTTCTAGCCTTGCACAGTGTTTGTATAGTTAAACATCAAACTGTGAGCTGTAACAGAGAGAAGAAACATCATGTAGCCTTTATATGCATTATTTAATAGAGGCTGTTCTCAGATCTGACAGAGCGCTAAAGAAAAGGAGAAAAAAAAAGAGAAGGTGAATTTCATCCAGTAGATAATCAGATTCCTCTCAAACACTGGAGCATTATATCAATAAATCAGATGGGTCACATCTGGAACCTCACACAGCTCACAGAGCAGGGTGTTCCCTCCTCTCAAGTCGAACTGTCAGTGACATGTCGCTTTTTAGAATTAATACGAAAGAGGAGATTTATTCTTCCAGTCAGCTGATGCTTAATCTAGTCAGTTGGGCTTTCAGGAATCCAGGGACCATGATGTCAGGTGTTTGAAGTTAGATTGCAATCCTTAGATATTTTTGCGTTCTCTCAGTCATGAGCTTCTATGATTTACTTACAGAAATTCTTTGGGTTTGGGGGAATTATGATATATTTCTGCCCTGATTCAACAAAGTTATGACTACTTTGTCTGTTTTTATGTGTGTGCTTTGGAGGTCACTAAGACACTGTTTGCTTAAAGTTACAATCCTTTTGAACCTCAGTCTTGGTTGATTTAAGAACTCATTGTTATTGGTGATGACAACAAGTCTAACTTGAAACTGCAGCCATGTTGTATTTCATAATGCAATATCACTCGATTAGCTGTTCCAACTTTTGCTCTGGATCCCTAGTACCTTGGCAGGCTGATCAAGCCTATAACAATAAAAAATAATACATTAAGAATGGTGAGGCATTTAATGGCCATTAAAATGAAGAAAGCCAATTACAGCTAGGTTCATTAATTAGCTAAAACTATAATTAAACCTTCTTTAAACTATCTGTTACATTATGAAGGAGTTGATGGCAACATCATTAAATCAGTGTTGAAGCTTTGTTTTTGAGTGTTTTGATAATAACTACACATTAGCTGCTGACACGTCACACCACTCACAAAAGCCTGTCACTTTGTGTTTGTTGTCGTGACCCAAACCTCAGGAGCTGTTTGTCTCTTTTGACCCGACAGACTCACCCGGCTCAGTCAGACTGCACCACTCTGGATTTTCACCCCAGTTCTACACGCTAAGCCCTTTTTTGGACTTGATAATGACCTAGCTGTCTATCATTCAACTCGGACGTTGCTAAAGCGTTTCCACGCTGTCGGTCTGAAAAAATAGAGAATAGGAAAAAAAAAACAACAGAGATACAGCAGTTGCCAGGAAGATAAGGGAAGGCTGTAGAAAGACTTGGCATTTCCAGTATGACCTAGATTGTAAATTGAATCTCGTCAAGCTCTGATGACCCAGAGAGAGTGAAATCTGAACGTGAAATTTCCCATTTGCGGCAGCACTTGAAGGTGTTTTCTGCTTCTTCTTTTTTTTTTTTAAAGGAGCAGAGAGGTCACTTCATACTGACCTGTGCCATGAATTTTTGCTTTTGGTTTCACGCTCTCTGTTTCTCTTGCAGTCTTATGATGATGCTACAATGCTTTCTGCAAAGGCCCCTGGGGATGCTGCATTATAGATGAGCCACTTGACTCTGCAGTTGTCAAACTGCAGATCAACCCCTCTGCTACGTTGGCTCCATATTCTCTTTGACATCAGCCTACACAGGAGCCAGGGCGCTTTCTGTCACTGCCAGAAATTAGATCTTTGACATTATGTTGAGTCCAATCTATATTTGTAAAAACAAATGTCATCACATTAACACAAATGTGCTCAGTAGGCTTATTTGACTCTGCTTGTCATTGGCAGTTTTACCTTTGTGCTAGTCTCATACACCCAGTTGAGATAAAACTGGTTGTACTGGTGCACAACACCCCAAATCATGAGATCTCAGAGATTTCCCTCCTGTCTGACTGTAGCACTGGGTGTGGTTCTGTAGGTCTGAGAGACCAGAGCAGCAGGAGGAGCTACAGGTTTTTTTTCCTCTGGTAGCGTAACTGCTGACCTGCCCAGGTCTTGCTAAATGTTTACTCAGTGTAAATACAATGAGGAATCATTTTCCTCCTGCTCGCCTGTACTTTGACTTCTGCTGATCCGTTCAGACATGACCAATTTGACATGCCCTCTTTCTCTGTCTCTTTTTCTCTCTCCCTTTGCCCACACTAAGTGGTTAAAAGCCAAGGTAAGTCTGGTTCGTCACGTGACGTCATTTTGCTAAGATATATTATTGATAGATTTGTCGAACTCCCTTTTATAGCAAATCCCCAATAAATGTGATTTACTGTTGTCATTTCCCATGTTATTTCCCATTAACAGACTTGTAGTCCTCTTAGCCGAGAACACACAGTCTAAGGATCTGTAACGTGCTCCCTGTCTATTTCCCAACCGTCTACATGTTGTCATTTAATTTAAGTGTTATGTCATTGTCCATAGATGTTCTGTAGTTCATCTCAACTCTTTATAGGCTTCCCAGACATCTCATATGTTTAGAGGCACAAGGAGGCTGGACTTTGCAATTCTGCTACTCCAGTGTCCTGCAAACCTTTTTATTTTGTAGATACAAGTTTGTGTTTTGCAAGAAACCTCATTGAAACAACCTGCAATCAGCTTTTAAAAACAAGCCAGGGTGTAATCACACAACCCACAGAGCAGTACCTGCTGAAATCTACATGAATGTAGACTTCTACATGACTTGAGATGTCGTCTGGGCAGCTTATAACATTTGAATTTAGTCACGGGAGTGGTGTCTGCCTCCCTCCCTGTGTCTGAAGTCATTTGTCTGTTAAATAAGGATCTTTCTTCCAACCACAGCAACATGGAAACAACCAGGCAATCAGAGGAGGGACGCTATCGAGGACCAATCCGCCGACGCAGAAGCCGCCGAGCCCTCCCATGTCAGGGCGTGGCACACTTGGGTAAAATTTCCATTTTGGTCTCCATGAAAGGAAAAACTAATCCTCTAATTATGAAACGCTGAGGAAAAAAACAAAAACAGGATTCTTGTGAGTGTGATTATCGAGCACATGTGGAATTAATGAATTTAATTGTTTTTATTTTTTCAAATTTGTGCTCTTTTACTGAAGAAATGTGAGGTGAAGAGTAACACAAAAGAGCATATGGAGCAGTCACAGCTCACTGAGCATGAGGATGCTGCAGGACATTATTTTTTAACTCAGGTGTGCTGGTGACGGTTGGTCTTTGTGGGTTTGGCTCAGATAAATGTCAGAAAAAGACAAAACTGATGCGAGAGAGAAGTGATCCAGAAAAAAAAAGAGAAGTCTGGGAACTTTTATCTGTTGATGTGAGATAGGTGTCAGGGCCTGATGAAGCCAGTTGTCATCTGATGCACAGCAGCAGCCGGCGACACTCATCAGATATTAATTCCTAGAGTAAACCCAAGCACTGGTATCCAGCTGCTGGCTCGCAGCACCCAGCTGATAGGATTTACAACGCTCTAGTGAACACCGCCTCGCAGTTTTGATGGAAGGATTTGCACGGGAATTATGATAATATTTGTCCCTGGTTCATCATTATTCACTTTTCGTTTTTCCATCTTGGTGCGGCTGCAGACGCAACACGCCCTACAAGACCCTGGAGCCCGTGAAGCCGCCCACAGTGCCCAACGACTACATGACCAGCCCCGCCCGACTGGGCAGCC
>OMNW01014255.1:0-39676 GCA_900303245.1 Selene dorsalis
AAGAACTGACACACACACACTATTTCATCATATCCATGAAACATTAAAAAAAGTCTCTTTTCTCATATTCAAAGAAATCTTGTGATACTGTGTTTCAATAGAACTGACTTGATGCTAGACCATCCACGGCCTCTGATGCCTATAACATGGTTCAAGTTGGTGGTAGAGCATGGGTTTGTGGACCCTGTAAGAGACCAAAGCTTAACCCGGCAGAGAGCCTATGAATGTGAATGACTGTGAATATGTACTGATTCCCACCAGATGACTAGCCTCTACTGTCCCTTCCCAGTGTCAAGTAAGTATAAATCAGTTTGCTCTGCTCTGGGGATCAGAGGAAAAGAAAATCTGCCATAAAGTTTAAGGAATGGCATCATGTCTCAGGATACTTTTTGAAACTTTCAGGAATTATATTCTTTCCATTTTAAAAGACTTGGTGTAGGTCATGATAATGGAGTGCAGTATCATGTTGGGAACCATCCCTGAACAAACCACATAGATTAACGTCCAAATTAAAAATGACTTGAAGTAACTGAAATTGGACCACTGCGACTATTGTCAGCTATTCACCACATGCTTTACACTGAGATGTCACTTTGAATTTAGATGGATTTTCCTGATTAGGGCCCACTGCCAAAAGTGGAATAATAGCATTACTACAACAGTCTCAAAACACACTTTCCTCCACTGAACTTTTCACCTGTTTCCTCCAGCTGTGTGTGTGTGTATACTTTCCTTGTGATACCAATAATAAAAATTAAAATCAAACAGTAGCTAAACTACAAACAGTCCCATATTAGAGGCTTACAGCTGCTCAGGGCCATGATTGTCAGTCTTGTCGAAGTGAGGACTTTGAACACACACACGCACACACCGCTGCTAATTCACAGAGGAATTTCAACGAGCCAGAGAGAGCAGCCTGAGTTTACATACAAACCACAGAGTAGGTGTTTTCTTTCTTAATCCATTTTATCCCTTCTTTTTCTCTGTGTTGGGGTCAGTGAGGCGTTGACACCGAGGAAAGTAGAGCAATGTGGAAATCAGCAGTGTTTGTGTTCCTGCTGCTTAATGTGGACATGGTGGTGAACGGTGCCGGAGATAAGCTGCGGCAGTCTGCCACTGAAAAGTCCAGACCGGAGGAGAAGACACAGACAGAGGAGGCTGGAGTCACCAGTCCTGCAAATGACAACACTTCTTCTTCTTTCCGGGGTAATTTGCTGGTGGTACCCATGGATGGGAGTCACTGGGTGGGTATGAAGGCCATTGCCCAAGAAATGGGTCGTCGTGGACACCGGGTCACCGTGGTGATTCCAGAGGTCAACATGCGGCTGGGTCCTGGGAAATACTACGACATTGTGACCTTTCCTGTTCCGTATGACAAGAATCATATTTTATCTGTTACATCCAAGCACAAAGATCTGATGGAAAAATCCTCACAGTCATTCATGGTGAGGATTCAGAAACGATTCACACAAGTTCTGAGAGTCACAGAGTTTATCCACACCACTGCAGAGAGTCTCCTCTTCAACGACAGTGTCATCTCACATCTGGCACAGCAGGTGAGTGCAAACACAGAGGCTGAACACAACATCCTGATCGGCTTTGAGAATGCAAAACAACAGCCTTGTACTTTGTTCTGAACTGTGTGACATTCATTGGGTCTATAACCAGTACCACTACAATTGATGGTTCTTTCGCTGTTGCTGTGTTTGATTGCCCTGTAGTGTCAAGTGTTTATGGCCCTGTGGATAAAACAGTTGATGTACAGCTCTGTCATGGTAAAGAAGGAGCTGAACTGAGCTCTTGATTTACCGGTCAATCCATGTTGCTACTGTCACCTATGGTGTATTGGATGCCTCTTGGACGCCTCCCTGTGGAGGTGTTCTGGGCATAGATAGATGGCTCACCCAATGCTGATGCCCAATGACACGGCATCGCCACACGGCCGCCACCTTGTCTCAGTCCACTCACTCCCTCAAGCATTATGCCCATGGTGCCCCGCCTATAATAACCAGAACTTGCTCAGTTTTTGACTGATTTTCAAACGGTGTGGTTTGTTATGAATGTCAGAAATGCAGCTATGATACTGCATACTTAAAATGCAAATAACTTTCACTGTGTACTTTTCTTTGAAAGTAACATTATGTAAATAGTTAAAGTGATAGCTATATACAGACAAATTCCACAGAGTTATGAATAGTTTTTTAGTGCAGATGACTGGATCACCCATTTACTGCAGCCAGAGTCAGAGTAGGTCAACCGATGCAAGATGGCCACCTGTGAGTTACATCTACACATAGTCTGATCCACCCCCTTGGCTCCAAGCATGCCCCACCAAGAGGAGGCCACGAGGAACACCCCGGACTCGCTGGAGAGACTATGTCACTCGCTTGTCCTGGGAATGCCTTGGGATCCTCCTGGAAGAGCTGGAGGAAGTGTCCAGGGAGAGGGAAGTCTGGGCATCCCTGCTCTTAACTGATGACTTGTGATGAAAAAAAAAATGAGCATGGTAGAGACAGATAGTGTGAGCCGATGTACCTCTCTTCTTCTGTATGAGCTATGAAGGGGAAGAAACACTGAATGTTCATTATTACCACTGAAACCCCTCTATTCTCCCCTCTCTCTTTCACTCTGCAGGGCTTTGATGCTATGTTGACAGACCCCATGATACCCACAGGCTCATTAATAGCTCGGAAATTAGGTGAGTTCTGAAAAACCACAGTTATCTTCATGCTTGTATTTCTGTACATTGCCACTCACCTCTCTCTGCTAAATCGCCTTCAGGTATCCCCACTGTCAATTTGCTGAGAGGCATTCCATTTTCCGTGGACTTCAGATCAGCAGGCTGTCCCTCCCCTCCCTCCTATGTGCCTCGCTTTTTCACCAGATACACAGATAAAATGAACTTCAAGCAGAGAGTTGTCAACACTTTGGTGAGCATTTATAGGTGGACATATACAGGCAGGTGCATCTATGAAGGATGGATGTGTTTTTGTATCAATTATCAGGTACATCACGATTCTGAGTTGGTCAAACTAATCCCTTTGTTTCATGTTTGTCATTTCCAACTCTAGAGAGGTAATCAGGTATTTCTGAGACGTTGATGCACATTGCCTAACTTAACATAGCACTATAAAACTGACCTGAGCCGTTCAGTCTGGCCAATATAACAGAGGCCTTTGGTGTCAGTGTCCCTGCTTCACTGCACATTCAGTCATGGAGTTCATAATGGCCCAGTTAAACCTAGACTGAATGCCATGAAGTTTAAGCATGGTTAAAATTGAACACATAAAGCTAAAATCAAGCATTAATGTTTGGCATTTGTTAACTGTCCTGTGATACCTCTGACCCACAGGTAGCTTTACTAGAACCACCAATCTCCACACTGTTGTACTGGCGCTTTGATCAAATAGCCTATCAGTTCCTGGGAGAGAAGGTGGGCGTAGCTGAGGTGCTGTCAGACTCTGCTATCTGGCTGCTGAGGTAACATGTACAAAGGTTATATGTTGATATTTGGGAGAGAAGCACACAACAGAAGAAGAACTGACACACACACACACACACTATTTCATCATATCCATGAAACATTAAAAAAAGTCTCTTTTCTCATATTCAAAGAAATCTTGTGATACTGTGTTTCAATAGAACTGACTTGATGCTAGACCATCCACGGCCTCTGATGCCTAACATGATTCAAGTTGGTGGTATCAACTGCAATGTGAGAAATCCTCTTCCTGAGGTAACAGCTCCGTGTGTTTCTGAACTGAAAACCTATCAACACTGGTTTTATTCCACCTCTTCATCACTTTAGTGAAGGAAGAAATGAATAGACAAAGGCTGCTATGGCCCTCTACATCAGGTTTGTGTTTTTTTCAGGATTTGGAGTCCTGGGTGTCAGGAGAGCATGGGTTTGTGGTCTTCACTCTGGGCTCCATGGTGTCAGATATGCCAGAGGAGACAACTATCATCTTCCTACAGGCCTTCAGACAGATTCCACAGAAGGTAAAGAAACATTTACGGTATAAAAATAAATATTAATATTGGTCATAAAATGATATGACTACAGAATAAAACAATGAGAAGTCCTCTAAATGACTTTGTTTTGATAGGTGATATGGAGATACACTGGGCAGACTCCTGTACATGTTCCAGAAAATGTGAAGATGATGAAGTGGGTGCCTCAGAACGACCTGCTAGGTCTGTGTGTCTACTTCATGTATCATCACAGCTAACTTTTAGCAGGGATTGACAACCTAACTAACTTTGTGCATGCTTGTATGTTAGCACATTCTGGAGCTCGGGCTTTCATCACTCATGCCGGCTCACATGGTCTCTATGAGGGACTGTGTCATGCTGTTCCCATGGTGATGGTGCCGCTGGGGGCGGATCAGTACGACAATGCAGAGAGGTTGGTGAATAAGGGAGCAGGAGTGTTGTTGGACATTTTTTCCATTACAACAGAAAGTCTCCTTCAAGGACTGAATGAGGTCCTACATGACATCAGGTGAGTCATTCCTGATGTGGTTGTCAGCTTTAGATTTTCTTTCATGTCAGCGTTGTATTCATGAACTCACCCGGTCGTTTGTGTGTCCAGGTATAAAGAGAATGTGCAGAAGCTGTCGACTCTCCATAGAGACCGGCCGGTTGAGCCGCTCGACCTGTCAGTGTACTGGACAGAATATGTGATGCGCCACAAAGGAGCAAAACATCTTAAATCTGCTGGTGCTGACCTCAACTGGATCCAGTATTCATGTCTGGATGTAATAGCTCTGCTGGCTACGGTGCTTCTGGTTGTTTTCATTCTGACAGTTAAATGCATGAAACTATGTTTGTGGAAACTGAGCAAGAAGAGAAAACAGGACTAGCCTAGCATGGTGTTACTTTTGTACCTTCATCTCAGTAAGACTGAAATGAAAACAACAATGAGTTTTAAGTCTGGATTAGAATAAAAAAAAGCTTCTCTGTCTTTCAAATACTAACACAAAGTCAAAAGCACTGGTGATGATTTTAAAGGAGGGTGTAAAAAGAATAAGAAATGCCATGTAGAGATCAAAATGACATTTAATAAACAGAAAATACGCAATATTATCATACTCCATATTGGTCTTGAGGGACAATTATGATCATTAGTGGCCACCTTTCTTTGGTGGGAACATGACATACTCTACAGCCAGGGCAACAGTAAAGGCAGCAAAGCCCCACTTGAATCCTTTCAGCAGAACATCTGACAGAGTCACAGCACGAGCGAAGCCGCCCGAGTATCTCCATGCCTCGTTCCTGCAGAGCGACAGAAGAGAACAGTGTCAGGAGGCGAATACTCACATAAAATAAAGTCAGAAAACTCCTTTCATGTAATTACTGACCGTGCCCATGGGTCTTTGAGGCCCCTGGCTGCCAACCTCTGCTGTGTGAACTCCAGTGGTGTTCCACCTGTCTTCCACTGCTGCCAGTCTGGCATGGACAGCTTGCTGGGGCCGTGGTCACCTCCCATACTGAAAATAGTTACACACAAACATGTTTCATGTTGCCAGCGTGTTTTAATGTACATTACACCTTAGCATAGAAGTGGCTTCTTCATTTTGTGCCATTCATGTTTATTTTTTTAAATTTGAGATATGCAGATGTGATTACAGAGGTAAATGACGATGTTTCTCAGAGTTCAACCATAGAGAAAATACAGGAGACAGTGGAAAAAACACGTGTGGCGTTTGGAGTTATCTGCATTCATGTTGACTATTGGTCTATATCAAATTAAAAACGGTAAATAATAACATTTGTTAGGAATAATGATTATCCGCTTTAGTTTTGTCGAGCTGTTGTGGGAACTATGGTACGATTACATTGATGTATATTTATGTTATTGGACACACACACAGTTCCCAGTAAATACACAATGAAACAAACCTGACTTTTACCTGAAGTTCACTGCTGTTTCACAGCTTACACACACAACTTACCTTCCCATTCACTGGCTTTCTAAAACCGACAATTGATTTTTTAACTACACTGTCGACCTAAAACAGGGGATAATGGTTATCAGACTGACATTTGTGCAAACACACTCCTGTGTTGCGAGGCAGGCAGCGTTTCGTCGGTTAGCATTACGCTAACTGCTTATTGAAAATAGATGTAGTTTTTGCTCAGCGACACATTATGGACTTACATCTTCGTATGTGTAAAGGTACTGTTTCGACCCAGTGACACGAAGCGACCAGATATGTCATGAATATCTATGTTTCTAAGAAGAAAACACATCATACCTGAGCGATTTGTTGTGACCTCTGCTGCTGGACTGAGCTTTGCGACAGTTCGAAATGATTTACGGCATAGCTACGGCAGCACATTGGGGCCAAAATTCTTCGGGTTCGGGTTCGCGTTCGGTCTGACATTTTCGCTTGCACACACACGTTTGAAATAACTTTGCATTCTCATGCTTAAATTTTAATGACAAAAATATTTTATTTTATTATCCAAAGTTTGACTCCATTATAATAACAAACAGATTAATTGATGTGATTTCTTTAGCATTACAATATTAAGAAAAATCAAGTTATACAAATATGTGATTCTTAACATGTCACACCAAGATGTAAAACAGACACTCAATGTCAAAGGATTTGTTGTTATTGCTGAATCTTCATTATGAATCATCCAGGCACCAATTCTTTAATTTTCAAAGAATTACACAATGAGAGAAAAAAGATTTAACTAAAAACAATCCTGCCTGTGGTGCATTTTTTATAAGTATTTTCTTGTTAACAGTGAATTTATGGCATTCTGTGGCATTTGTGTTAAATTTACCAAGTGAAAAAGGCAATGGAGAAAAAGAAAAAAAAATACTCTTCACATGTGTCAACAGTTTATGTCATACATTAATGTCCAGGAAACTAATCATACAGTCATGTCACTATTAATTACATACAATCATGTACATGGTTGGAATAATAAATCCAACCGTCTGATAACCAGACCAGCAAGGTCTGTCAATATGACTTGTGGTCTGTACAGCTCATCATCCATGATGCTTATTAGCTTGTGTTTATGTATTGGCTCAGACTGCATCAGAGTTTGCTTTTTGGTTTGAGCAGATCCTTGAGAGCATCCAGGTTCTCCCCTTCTGGAGCCTCAGGCCATGCACTGTGGTCTGGAGGCAAACACACACACACACACACAAGAAGTTAGAACATCAAACACTGCGAGAGTTTGAAAGTGTGAATACATCAGAAAAGTCTACATACTGGGTATCTCCCATATGGAGTGGTACAGACTCTGCCCTGCATCTACCCTCAGTGTGGCTCCGGAGATGTAGGAGGCGGCAGGAGAGAGCAGGAAACACACAGCTGATGAGATCTGAGAGTAGACATAATGAAATAGAGAAAGTCACTTGTTTCCTGTCATACTACAGACACACAGCTAATGGGACATATAACATGACCTGACAACAATATCCTTATGCTGTCTCAAACTGGTTATTAGCAGTGTGGTGTTATAAATGAAGAAATCAATCAAGTTCCCTTTAACCACCAAAATCTAATCAGCTTTTTCTTAAGGTCAAATAAATAATTGTGCCAAATTTGAAGAATTATCGAGATCCGGAGTTCACGAGAATTAGCCATATTCACAGCGTTGCCGTCTTTTCTTGCATCATCACAGGGCATCGGACATATTGCAAAGTTTGTTTTCCCACCCGAGTGATGATGTGCAGAAAGATGGCCACACTGTGAATATGGCTAATGAGAAAGAGACCCCCTTAAAACATACTGCCTCCAGCCCAGGCTGTCACCAGTGTGGAGGAATAATAAAGTTCAAGTATACATTGTGAGTGTTACTAAATAGTCACACACCTCTTCAGGTACTCCTAGCCTCTTTGCAGGGCTAAATGGAACAGACATCTTGAAGAGAGTTGGTCCATGCTCCTTGTAGTTCTCCATTGCTGTTTTGGAAAAGATTGTACCCTGCAGCAGGACAAAACACACTGACTTTAAATGACCTAATGACACACACAAGAACTGACTGTGCACTAAATCAAGACTTGTATGTACTGGTGCCACAGCGTTGACTCTGACTCCTGTGTGTGCCCACTCAATGGCCAGACTCTTTGTTAAGTTATCCACCGCTGCCCTCGCTGCTCCTGTATGGCTGTCAGTGAGAGCAGACAGAGCTTCAGCATCAGGGAAAAGAGTGAGTTTGGAAATTTGTGAGTGAATTTGGGAGGAGGTGGTGCTTACGCCATGCCTGGGAAACCCTTCCACATGTCAGCGATAATGTTGATGATCACGCCCCCATGCTGTTTCATCCATGCAGTGTAGACTGTGGGGGAGAGGACCAGAGGACACAGTTACACAGAGAACTTCAAACATCATTCACTAGTGTTAGCTGCCTGCAGCTCACCCTCCTTGCAGCAGTGAAAGGTCCCAGTCAGGTTGGTGTCTATCACAGCCTTCCAGCCTTTGGAGGACATGTGCTCTGCTGGGCTGCTGAACTGACCTCCTCCGTTGTTCACCAGGAAGTCTATCCGGCCGTACTGCTTCAGCACTGTGGACACTAGATTCTTCACCTGCAGCACAGGGAGATAACACAATATAAAAAAACTGGTTATGCACTGGCAATGTTAATATGAAGCTGCTTCAGAGACTGCACGTGTGTGTGTGTGTAAGCTCACCTCGTCCTCACTGCGGATGTTGCAGGTCAGAGGAGTGACACATGCTGGGCTGGAGGGAGGGATTTTCTGTCTCATCTCCTGAGCTGCTGCCTCCAGCCTCTCTGGCTTTCTACTGGCGATCACCACACTGCAGCCTGAAGAGACGTCACTCACTCAGTTCACCATCACATGCAGCAACTGCTGATTAATGAGTTATTATACACTTATATGGTGATTACTAGGAATAAACTCTCCACATTTACACAGATGTGGAATAAATGTGTGCAAATTGAGAATTGAATACATTCAGAGAACAGATTAAGATTTTTGTTACTCCTGTATTGCCACATATAGTGAATGAGAGGGCTGAATGATATGCAGAAATAATAAATAATATTGAAATCATTTAGTCAGATATTGCTATTTTAATTTTCTCAAGCATTGATGATTTTTTTTATAACCCACATAAAAGCACCATCTAGTGTGTGATCTGTACGATTCATGCCCTGTTATTCCTGGAGAATATGATATGAAACGCTTTATTTATAATGTGTATTTTAATTTTTACCAAAAAAAAAAAAAAGCAGCTCCTCTGATTTTGATATTGCAGATGGCCACAGTGCTTTCGACAGCTTTTCAACTGTTCAGGCCTGGTGTCTGTTACACTTCATATTGTCCATGTTGATAGTGTGCGCCTCCACTTGAATAAACAGTGTCAAGTGTGTAGCTCTTCACTGGTCGGACTCTTCAGTCTCTCTGTGTGGCAAAGTTCATCAGACCGTAGAGGTCCCTCAGTCAGCTCTGTGGATAGAAACACACCGTTGAGTCTGACACAGCACTCACCCAGCTCCAGCAGCTCTGCAGAGATGGCTTTACCGATACCGGTGCTTCCTCCTGTCACAACTGCAACTTTGTGGTTGAATAGGCCCGGTCTGAAAACACTAGAAGCCGCCATACTTGTTTCTTGATCCTGATGTGGGGAGTTACGACACAACGGCATCTGCTGGGAGGTTTACGGCAGATGACGTCGGTGGTGTCCCACTGCTGCCACCTTCAGGATCAACTGGTTCCTACAAGCGCCAGTGTCCATACAAACTCTATGAGCTGTACAGCACTTTCATTGCACTAAACATCGTTTATTGTTTTGTTTTTTTTAAGCAAATTATGATTAACCCCCCGAACTACTGATACACAAGACTTCAAATAATTCACATCACGGAGAAATACACAATGCACGTCACGTCGTGACACTTTCAAAAACTTAATGCCTCTACCCTCCTGACCATCAGGTTTCGTGATGTTACCTAGCACAACACACCTGCACTTTGTCTCCAAATTCTTTCCTTTACATCTCACCCTAATTTGGGATCTTTTTTTTGTACACTTATTTGTATGTCTGCTAATTATATTGATATAAGCTCCATCTGTGACAGAGTTGCAATTTTTTGCCAATTTTGTTCTGGTCTCCAAATGTAATGTCTATCATAACAATGAATATTCAAAACTAAGAACGTATACTGACCCTGTAATCCCAGTCATACACCTTCTTCATGTTCTGACTGGCTGTTGCAGGAAATCCATACATGTAAACGCTAATATTACCAACGCCTCAGACGTTTCATGTTGGGAAATTGCAGACATGTACAATACCAGAGCTCATGAACTACAGTCGTTACCAATTCTGTTACATCTGTGACTAACAAGTCAGCAACTGCTGTCAAAAATGTCTTTCACATTTAAGATCAAATAGTGTTCAGATAATTCACAATATCAATCGACAGGTATATGTTGCCCTGTTGATTTTTTCAGAGTCAACAGTGTCTTATCTGCTCCAGATTCAAGTGAGTGAAGAGTTTGCTACAAGAAAGCAGTTTGTGATCACTGCCTAATGCACAGGAGAACCTCTTTCCTCTGGTCACCCTTACACGCAAATGTACTGCTATAGTTGTACTGCATGTGACAGGGTTAGGGTTATTGGCAGCCTGAACTCCAGTGAAGATTCTCACTCATGCAAGGTTAATGAGGTTTCTTGTTGACAGCACCAGTGTTGTAACTTTACTGCTACATTATAGACCAGATACACAAAGACACAAACAAAGGATTCCGCTCCAGACCGCTTTATTTTTGGACGTTGTGGCCATGTCCAGGTTGGTTTAGTTATAGAAAATAAAGTCCCAAATCCACCAGCGATTATCGCATTGGTTTACTGGTCCTTCAACTCCTTCAGTCTCCTGATCGCAGACTTGACTGTGACAGCGGAAGTTGTGCTGGAAAAGAAACAACACATTAGTTACAAAAGATGCAATTCATACAACAAAAGCCAACTAGAAACAATCCATGAGAGAAAATGTACGTATGGTTGTTTTAAATTCTTTCATTGACTTCTTGTCATGCGAATGCAAACTTAACTTTAAATAGGTAATGTTTCAACTTAAGGACATGTCTGATCAAAGAAATTCTTGATTTGACAGCACTGAAGTTACTTTGTGGTTCACCGTGACCTTTAATGGAATAATATTGACGTTCACACAAAATCCCATCTCAATTTTCCATGCTGTGGTCCAGTGTGGACATTAGTTACATGATTTATATTAGGCTTTTCTCTGGTTGATTTAACTTCTCTCCACTGACACAGCCATATAAATAACTGCTACATCTGCCTGGATGAATGCACTGCTTCCAAGGTTGTCATCACTGATACCTTCCAATTATTAAAGAAAAATGAGGCTGCTGTCCTGGAAAAAACTGAGCCCTTCCAAATCCAGTAAAATAAATTTCCACCCAATCTGAAGCTTCGTGTGCACAAATCCTGATCCAGAGGGTTGAGAACAAGGCTCATTACAGTCAGGTCAGTTTTTAGTTCAAAAATGCAACAAACCCAACACGCTCCACGGAGTAGGCACAGTCATATTTTAAATCAGTTTGATGGCAAAAATAATTGTTTGAGAGAAAGTCCTTTGGTTCACTCAAAGACACTAAGCCAAATTTGCTTTTTAGGAATCATACACAGCATCAATTTCATTAACATGCTGCTGGATAAAGCAGCACGCTAATTTTACACAAAAAGAAACTTACTTGTAAGTCCAGGCACCTCCAGCCACTGTCTTCTTGCAGGACCCACAGTGCCAGATACCGACAGCCCTCCTCTTCATTTTGGTCTGTGAACATAAATTAAGTACATTAAACCCAGATATGAAAGGTTATGTTGACATTTATCCAGATGTAAACTTCCATGGTGTATGATCTCCAATGTAAAATCTCTGCTTTCTACTGGATTTATAGCCTATGTTATTTATACACTGCTTCCTGCATAACTTTATGCATAAGTCAGAGCAACCTTTGAATGATGCTAAATCTGTACTTACCTTGCCACAGAAGGAGCAGGTGTACTTGGCATGCTGTGAGATTTCAATTTTCTTGACCATCTTCCTCAGCGACGCGCCATAACGCGTGCCGTATTTACCAACGATCCCCACCTTCTTGGTGCGTTTGGCCTGTAAACAACATTAACAGAGAGGGACACAACCATCAATACAGCTGTACCAGCAATAAGCACTGGCGACACTTTCTAACTGGCCTTATACTGCTGAGGTGAACTGTGGTTACATTACCATTACTGTAATGGTAATGTAATGTAATTTCTGAATATCCACATATTTAAATAACCCAGTTCAACAGGCCAACTTAAGTGTTAAGCATGTAACAGTGTCCTGTATAGGCTTTTATCTATAGTTATGACATTTATATCAGCAAAACCTCTAGGATCAGGCAGAACACTGATCATGTCACTGGTTGCCTGCTAGCACCCTGCACAAATTAGCCACCTAGCTAACTTCACCCAATCCAACAAGCCTGGGGCATATTTAGGAAACGGACTCCCATTTCAATATTTCAGCGATTTCAAGTTAGCGAATTCAATATTTCAAATTGTGCCGGTCTCTTGACCAACAGCGAGCTAAAACGACCAGCCCACCCGGTACTTTGACTCAAATGAGTTTGGCAATGGTGGCAGCCATTACTGTCTCAACAAGACATGAAAACATCGTTTTTACTGTTCATACAATCACTAATCCAACACCAATATGACTCGGCTTAGATAAAGTAGGACATTTTAAGCCTCAGAATATGTGATTTTATCATTTACTTCACAGAAAACGTTAGATTGACATGGATTGGGAAGGGGAGATTCTCGCTCACCATCGTTTCAGTGGAGACGTAGGTCCAAAGAGGGAGTGGTTAGGGCGCAGGCGCGATTTACTCAGTCGCACTGCGCTGCATTGTGGGACTTGGAGTCTTCGAAGAACGCACATAGGCCTACTAATACATAAAATAAATCTCCACTTAAGATAAACAGGCCAGTACTGAGTCTAGTGTTTTTACACCGATATTACATGTTAACACAAACGAGCAAAACTCTTCAAAGAAAAAAAAAAAAACAGAAAGGAAATGGAAACCTGTTACTAAGGACGCCTCGGTAGTTACGCGCATGCGTATTAATGCGGTCGACGACAACATCCCTGCTGCTGAGTTGAAATGTTTGTCCACTTGGACTGTCATAATGCGGCCTTTGTTGTTTGCGCAGATATAATGCGTTAAAAATATTTTCATATAGCGACTTAGTTTGGTGATGAGCTATGAAGCTAACACGGAAACTGGTTCTCGCTAAGGCCAAGGCCTCCGACTTGGAAAGCGTAAAGAAACTGAACTGCTGGTAAGTGATTCATTTTAGCAGAGCACCAATTAAGTTGGTGTTTACTTTGCATGCTGATGGTTTAAGTTTGACACGTGCAGCTTTGTTTTTTTTCTGTCTCCTATTTGTAACGATACATCTCACGTTTTTTTTATACAGGGGATGCAATCTAACTGATGTGAGTAGGCAACAATGCTATCGTATTTGTTTGGACAGTGAAACCACTACTAATATTGTACTCGACTTTATTCCTCTTCTTTATATTGTTTCATTGCATATGTATGTGTGTTATAATAATACTTGTTCCCTCATACTCTGTCCTTAGATCTCTATCTTCTCTCAAATGCCCAACATTAAGGTGCTGACTCTGAGGTGGGTCTGACACACATGCAGCCCTGTTACTGACCACACTGACACACTGAGTTATATTGACTCCTGTGTGTGTGATCCTCTTTCTCCTCAGTGTCAACCGCATCTCGTCTCTGGCTCCTCTGGCCGGCTGTCTGTCTCTGTGTGAGCTCTACCTGAGGAGAAACCTGATTCCCTCCCTCTCTGAGCTCTCTCACCTGCGATCGCTGACAAACCTGAAGGTGCTCTGGTTGGCTGAAAACCCCTGCTGTGGAGCAGAGTCCAGTCAGTATCGACTGACTGTCCTGCGCTGCCTGCCTCGTCTCCAGAGACTGGACAATCTGCGTGAGTGTGCAGTGTCAGCACCCTCCACTTAGAGCAGAGTATTCAAATGACTGTGCTGATTTTAGGATAAAGGTTCACTCACTGATGAGACTAGAAATGAATCACACCTGTATGTGTGGTGACACATTCACCTCAGGGTCCACAGTAGCTTATCCAGAGCCTCACAGCAGATGGTTTGCCCTTGAACACTTAGAACTTATGTGTGTGTATTATATTTTGTGTGTGTAGCAGTGACAGAGGATGAGCTTTCACTAGCTATCATGGAAGGTGACGTGGTCACCACCCCACCAGCCAGTGTCCAGAACCAGCTTTCCTCAAACGGGCTTCCAGAAACAGAGACAGAGAACGACCCCCTCAACTACAACATGGAGGAGACCAAGTGAGCGTCACAGCCAGACATAAACATTCACAGAAATTAAACTTTTCCTAACTGAACAAAATTGTCAAATGAATGTGGACACAGTAAGATAAAACATCCCCATATTTCCTCTTTTGTTCTACAGTAAAATCAGGGAAGAGTTGGGGATGAAGCCCCTCTCCAGAGACAAGTTCCCTTCTCTTTCCTCTCCATCAACCAGAGAAAACACATCCCCAATGAAAAAGGTAGCCTCTTCTCTTTGAACAGCGCTCCTCTGAAACTCAGAGCGACTTCGAACACTCTGTTGGCGTCAGCCGTCGATTGATCCCTTTTGATTGTGTTTTCAGACGCACACGCTCGATGCAGTTCTGCTGCTGCTGAACGATTTGGACGAAGAGGAGCTTCGCATTTTACACACAGCCACACAGAACAGACTCCAGACCTACACACTGGACCCAGAGACACTAAAAGATTCACTGCAGACACAGAAAACTACCGACATCACGCAGTGAGACATCGTACAGCATGCACTCAGGGCCAAACCTCACGCTTCCCTCACCGTGTCCAAACCAAAATCGCATCTTTAGAGGCTAGAAACAGGGTCCTAACAACCCCCCCACCCCTCTCTCCTGTTACCTCCTGACTCCATTAAGCATGGCATGTGATGCACTTTCACTGACACCTTCTATTTGTGGTCCAGTTTTCACTCGTGGGCAGAGTACTGAATCATTTCTTGGCTTTCTTGTTTTTTAATGCAGCATGCCTTCCTGCCTTGTAAGAACAAAGAATGTATGTTTTGCTAACCGTAAATCTATTTCTGTAATTAGAAAATAAATTGCAATACAATATCAGTGTTGAATTTAATGACACAGATGAACATATACCCATTCAGACACAGAGCGCTACAAAGGGGCACTCTACATACCATCAGTCATTTCATTTAAACTGAGCAGAGCCTGGAAGCTGGATACACGTCTCACGTCAGATGCAGCTGGGCCTCGATATCAGTAGCTGATTATTCTGCTGGGAAAGTCAGTTCAAGAAGTGATATATATAACAGAAGATGTTATAAAGTCTTCTCTTCTCAGTCACCCTCCTCGTTCTCCAGGAAATCCATCAAGGTGCTTGCGTCCACAGCAACGATCAGGTACTCCACCCCATCTGCACCCTGGAGAATCGTGGGGATAAATTTAAGGGACGGTCACCTACAGTAGATTCTACAAAGTAATGGTACTGAGTTCAAGTCAACGGGTCTAGAATTAATCATAGTTCCACCTTGCGTGTCCGTATCAGTTTGTGGTCTCTGAACTCAGTCAGCTGAGTCCTCAGTGTGAGGTCAGAGTTGACCAAGAACGCCTCTCGACAGCGCTGGTAGAAATCCTGAAATGACAATCCTGCACACAGTGACAGAAAAATATTAAAATCAAACACTTGTTGGGGAAAAGTCTGTTCATCATTTCAAAGTTTTGAATGTTAGCGTGCACCTGTGTATGAGGGATCGTCTTTGTTTTCCAGCTGAAACTTCACCAGCAGTTTGAAAATTCCTCTGTAAAGAAAGAATAGACGAAATCAGGAAGAGCTCGAACAGGGCACGAACCTTTAACAGCTCATTACATCAGCAGCGTGGTACCTTGCATTAGGCGTCAAGCTGCGGAGCACGTGAGTGAGGGAGGACAGAGCGAGCGCGCCCGTCTGCTGCACCAGCAGTGAGTTTTCATACGACGTCTCCTCTGTGTAGTGCTGGAACGTCACGCATTCCCACCACAGCCAGTTAAACTGACTCTGCTTAAACTGGTCCCACACTGGGAACACACGGGACAGACTCAGCTACAAGGATACGTCTCAACACCATTAACTCAGCAGCAGCGGTACACACACTTACAAACCACCCACCCAATGGAGCGTTGATGTGGTCCAATGAAGCCACTAAATGCAGGTTGGGGATGGACGCCAGCTGCCCCAGTGCACTCTGGGTCTTGTCTCCTCGCAGCATGGGCCCATCGATATTATGGATTATCAGGTACACATGGAGATCTGGGCCTGTGTGAGCATGTTTAATGTGAAAACACACATAATTTCAACACAAGCTATATGACAGCACAGATTTTGGCCCTTTTTCTTGTTAAGGTGAAAAAATGGATCTTAAGGTCTGAGTCTTGTCAGCACTAACCTCAATACACTGTATTAGTCCATTCATTCTCTGTATATAGTGATCTTGTATATAGGTATATATTTTTTTTATATTTACCGAATTTTAAATTGCATGTGTGTGTGGGTGCATTTGTGTTTATCCTGTTGTTTCTACCTGCCCAGGGACTGTGGATGGAAACTAGCTTTTAGCTAAATCCCTGAAAGAAATAAGAGACACACTCACTGTCTTTAAGGGTCTGAGTGATGAACTGAATCTGGTCCGAGGGTGTTCGGAAACTTCCCTGGTGCTCCAGAACCTCACATGTAAGGGCATTTAATATCTGCAGAGAAAGCACATGTAAAGAAAACGGATGAGCGTCATTGGTGTTTGAGTTCCACCACTGCTCTGATTTTATTTTAAGTTGTATTTGAGACACTGACTGATTTAAGTGTGATAGAAGGGAAGAATCCGTTGACCACGAGGTGGATTTCTTGAGCCAGGTGAGACTTGCGGAAGTCCTCCAGCAGAGCTTTTTTACTGCCCAGACCGTAGACCAGCACACTGAAGCCCAACCTACACACCAACACACACTCTTTGTTTATGTAAAAGCCACAAAAAGGCATTTAATACAAAAAAAGACAAAACAGACTCACTGTAACTGTAACATCCATTTGCTAAAGTGCTTTCGATGCTTGCTGTGGAGCTGCTGGATCTCTTTTGAGTAGCAGGACGGCTTTCCCTCCAGAAGCTGAACCAACGTGTCCTGCAAACACACAAAGTAAATATGGACTTCATTTAAAAAATTGGAAGAGCAGCAGATTTTATTAATTTAGAGAATTGGCTTTCATATACTGACCCGGTCCAGTTTAGGAGTGTGTAAACGTTCCAGGGTGCGGTCTGATGTCAGGACTTTTGAACTGCCGTGGGCCTCAAAGTACTCCTCGACCATACTGGGCTGGTTCAGGGGCTCAGGAGTGATCTTGCTCTTCTTGGCAGGCGTCTTGTACAGAGCTGCAGATAAACCTTTACTAGGTGTCCTTGGAGTCTTCACGTTCTCTTTATCCTCTTTCTTTATTTTCTGCTCATCCTCCATCCCATCTTCATCCTCGTCCTCCTCAGAACCTGAGGGCGACAGCTCGCTGTCGCTGTCTGACCGAAGGTTCGGGGCTGAAATTGACAATTAGCTTTAGTTAGCAGCTTGAATATCAGTTAACACGCTACTTTACTGCACCAAGATAAACTCACTTGTCATTCTCTTCCTTAGCCTGTGTGGTGTTGTGGAGACAAACTGGACCTTCTTGCTCTGTCGTACAAAAAGAAAAAGGTTAGACCGAGAAAATATTAGCAGAGAAAACACTAGAAGAAAATGACAACAAAATGCCTTCTAGTCTCACCCTCTGTGGAGTCCGACTTTCACCTCTGTTGTCTTGATAGAGAGCGAGAGAGAAAGATCAAGCTTAGTTGTGTGTAAATGGACACCAGCTGAGATGCAGACAAACATAAGGCAGGATGTACTGGACTCACTACGGCCTGTTCTGGTGGGAGTGGAGGGTTCAACATCTGGAGTCTTGCTGAACTTCACACTTTTCCCAGGAGTCCGTGCCAGCTCACTTGCTGTCAATAAAAACACAAAGTGTGTGACAAAACCTAGGTGAATGATACATCTAGTTGTATCCCCATGATATATCGAGGTCTATGATGTAGAGAGTGTGAGCAGTGGAGGCTCTCACCAGTCTGAGCCATGCTGTGGCCTCGTTTTACTTTCTGAAAAGTGAAAATAGAAGATCCAGCCACTCTGGACAAACCCTCCTCATCCTCTGTGAAACCAAGAACAAAAACTCATCACCACTTACATCAGCTAGTTTTATATCAGCAGCTCAACAGCGCTCAATATACACTGTATTACAAAGGACTGACCCTCCACTTCTGATGTGCTCTTATAATGTACAAACTGTACATACTGTTCTCACTGATTTAAATAAGGACACAAATTAAAACAACACAAGAAATAATATCAAATCCCACAACCTACAAGATAAATCGACATCTCTCTAAAACATTTGCAAATGAAAATATTGTTTACATTACAACATCAATGAAGGTGGGACCTATTTACTGCAAGACTGTTGTATCAAGACTGTATTTTCTTTAGCCAAGTGTAATTCATAAAACAGCATGTGTGTATGAGGGATGAAGAAACCAGGAATTAGTTGGTTGCGAGCTCAGTTTGCCACCAACAAAGTCAGAAACGACAGGTGTCTCACTCACCCTCTGTGTTGTCTGCTCCCAGAGCTTGGATATAGTTCAGCTCATCACATGCTCCGTTTTCATCCCCATCTCCCCCCTCTGCATCCTCCCTGGGCCGCCGTGCAGCCGGGCTCTTAAACGTGACCATCTTGTGGACGGTGCCTGCGCTGGTCTGCAGCCCTGACAGCACAGAGACAGAGAGCTCAGCCGGCTCCTCAACAACAACATGTCAAACTGAACCACAGTGACTCTGTCCTCCATACCCTCCTGTTTGTCCACGATGTGCTCCAGCACGTCTCCATCACCGATGAACTTCACCTCCAACACACTCATGACTGAGGGGGAACATACAATGTAAGTCAATGCAACCGCTACAAACACAACATGCACAGACGTGTATTTCTCCAGCTTTTCTGGGTCCCGTCGCTAATTGTCCTAGTCATTAGGTGTTAGCTGGTGTAAGCTGCTGGTGTAACGTCAGTGCGCTGAGGTGGAGAAGCGCAGTAGCCGGTCAGCAGCAACAGACCCTGAACGCCTCACAGAGAAGCGGAGCAGGAAGAAAAAGAAACTTACTGGATAAAATGTGAGATTCAGCCGAGGGAAATGTAAATAGATCCTTCACAACACGAGAGCTCCGCGGAGAGACGGGCTGACAACTTTCCGCGCCATCCTCCTGAAGTTTTTAAACCACGTGACAAGCGAAAGGTCACAGCGTGGCCAATCAGAGCGTTGGCTTCAGTGAAAACACCATTTCCCAAAATGCTCTTCGCGCTAAGAAACCAGCCCACTGCTTTCCTAATGACTGAAGGATGACTTTTTATTTAATAATAATAATAATAATAATGCCTGCATTATGATTTAAAAATATGATCACATTTCTCCTTTTTAATAAGACACAGTATGATACTTGGAAAGAAAAAATAAGTGGAAATCAAAGTTTTTTTTTCAGCTTGAAAAAATGTATCAGTCTTCGTGATTGGAAGTCAAGATGGAATGAATAACACTCACTTTATCTTTTATTTCTATGTCTATAGGTTCATCTTGCATTTTCCAGCACTTTTCACTGTCAGTTTATACACAGTATTTCTATTAGCATTTGTTGTTTCTGTCCATCCCACAGCAAAATGAGTTTTATTTAAATCCACATGCTGACACATTTCAAATCACTGCAAGGTGACAGTGATGAATGAGGAGACAATGTAGTACTAAAGCTTTACTTTATTTAGACATTGAAACATTTACAAATGTGTATTTCTCTATATTTCCTTTGTCACATTATTTGGGGAATAGGTCAACAAAAGTGCAACGAGTAATTAGAGTTTAGGAAAAGATCTACAACACAGAGGAAAGAGAGGTGAATAATCATGGTAAACACATCCACTAATTATTTCAGCTACACGTGTCAGGGATTGCTCAAAGAAGTCATTCTTTCAGTATTAATGCAGATATCCTAACAGAGATATGCATTCTTGACTAGTCTGAAGGCTGTTCACCACCCGCGGATGGGTGTCCACCTCCCCAGCAGACGGCCCTCAGAGTGCACATGGTACACAGGATGCATCATAGCTGTTGCACAAGACTGCAGGAATCAACAGAGATGGTCAGATAAGAGGACACTGACTAACTAAAACTAATAATGCAGTCGGCTTAATTCAGCACTAAAGGGTACTTACATGGTAGGGGATCAGTGTGAGCAGAGTGCCGAGGGGGTATTTGATGTAGTCCAGTGGTCCTGAGATGGGCTCCACTCTACCATGTTCCTGAGTCATAGACAACAACCTAGAGGGAAAAAATATCTCATCAGTTGACTTCAGTCACACTCCACAAGTTAAATACTGAGATTAAAAGTAAGAGTAGCAACATTACTTGAGATCTGGATGACCTTCGATCACAGCATATCCAGTGGGAAGTTTTCCAGCTCCATCAAGACTGAGAATGATTAAAAAAAAAAAAAAAAAAACATTATAACTTGAGTCAAAACATTACCTACAGTTGATATGGATGGTACTGATTTGATGGTACTGACATGAATGTACCTGTTGTCAGCCTACAATGTTTAGCAGTTTACCTGTCCAACTTGCAAATACACACAGGGTAAACAATACTAATGAGGGCACCTGATTCCACTCCATCCACAGTCAATCAGGAGCTGGTTCCTGTGAGGACAGTGTCCAATCACCCTTGTCAAGACCCTCACAGCCACGTCCTCCAGACTGCATGAGCCGATCACAGACTGCTGCACATCTAAAACCCATTGGAAATGATCACTGCTGTTTTTTAACTATACAGGACTTTTCATGATGTTGAGTTCAAGTGTAAACCTGATGCAACTACATCTACATCCTTCCACACACCGTAGAAAACGTAGTTCCCAGGATGCACCTCACTGAGCTGCGCCATGTCTTTGATGGGGTGACTACAGGAAGGGGTGGAGCCAATGCTGGATTTACAGGTGATGCCAACAGCCTTCAGTCTGCCAGAAACAAACCCAGAGAAGTCAAATTAAAAATCATATGAAAGACACATTTCATTAGACACTAATCTAAAAGCTTATATACTTGAAATAATTATGTCCAAGTTATTTGTCTCTGGATCTGTGTCAATCCAATGAAGCTCAATATTCTGCATTTATCTTTCCATCCATTTTCATCCATTTATCCGAGGTCAGGTCAGGGGGGGACAGCAGATTCCCCAGCGAGCCAAAGATTTCCCTTTACTCAGCTACATTGGCCAGCTCTGACTGGGGGATCCCAAGGCGCTCCCAGGCCAGGTCGGAGATATAATCTCTCCGTCTTCAGTTGGAAGTACCAGGAACATCTACCTAGGGAGGCGCCCTGGAGGCATCCTTACCAGATGCCTCCACCTCAACTGGCTCCTTTCCATGCAAAGGAGCAGCGTTTCTCTTTGTATTTATGAATCTTCAGTGCTTCTTGAATCTGCCTGCTGTTTGTTTTTGGTGAAGTCAAAATGTATTCCATTAAAGCAGAATGTAGAATGGATGGAATAGTGTACTAAATAAGCAAAACTTAAGTAGTGTTACAACATCTATTGCACGTCTGCCCGTCCTGGGTGAGGGATCCCTCCTCTGTTGCTCACCCTGAGGTTTCTCCAATTTTTTCCCTGTTAAAGAGTTTTCTTGGGAGTTTTTCCTCAGTCGATGTGAGGGTCTAAGGGCATAGGATGTTGTCATGACGCTGTGTAAAGCCCTTTGAGGCAAACTGTTTGTAAAAATGGGTTATACAAATAAAATTGCCTTGCCTTGCCTTGCCTTGCCTTGTTAATATCCCATTCTCCATGTCTGATGTCAGAAGTTTAAAGTGCTTTCTTATTAACTCACGTCAATTCCCTGTCTTCTTCAATCACACCTACAAACTGACACAACTTTTGCAAAGAAAGGAATCCAATACTGCACCAAAACAAGTACTAAGCACATTAGGACACATCGGTACCTGTTTACCCGTGACTTACTTTTCCATGAACTGCAGAGTCAGCGTGGTGGTTTCTTGAGCGACAGCCTGTATTTGCTCCGCACCTTTGCAGTTGTAGGTGTTCCCACAGTGAGCGTACACTCCTGTCAGCTGCACACCCTCTGTCTCTGCAATGGCCTGAACCAGAGCGAGCGCCCCCGGCTCTGAGTGCAGGACACCAGCTACGACAAAAAGCAAACACACAATCAGCAGATGCGCAGTTGCTAAATGCCAGCTACGCTGTGGTTGGACTTATTTACCTCTCCCATTGCCACAGTCCAGCTTCAGCCAGACGTGCCACTGCCGACCATCTCTGAGTGGTCTCTTTCTGAGCTGATCCAGAGCGTCAGGGTGATCCAATAAAACTTGGAAGAGATCCAGTCTCTCTGACAGGGCTGCACAACGCTCCACCTACAACCACATACACATACAGACATAAAGTAACATGCAAGGTATTTTGACTATTGTGGCTAGGACATAACCAGTTACTTTCATTAACCTGCATGTTGATAATAATCATTCATTAGTTAGTTGGGAAAATGTGAATCAATCACTGTTTTGGAAACTGTGTTGCAGGTAGATTCCACACATTTTTGTATATTTTGTCATACGGTATAGACTGTGTGTAAAAGATCAGGCACAGTGTGAGTTGAGAGAACCTTATCAAAGGGAATAGAGTATGCATAGAGGATGTCATCAAATCCATGGTCAGCATAGAAACAGGCCTCTGCAAGTGTGGAGACCACGATGCACCTGCGTGATCCACCTGTCATTATGTCAGCACACTCACTAGACATGAACACAAACACACAGAAAGATCTTAACATCCTCGTGCTTATACAAGTTATACAAACATATGAGGGTGGAGGGGGCAGGGGTGTATTCATACAGAGTTTTGTGTGTCTTCATGTGCGGCCGAAGCTGGACTCCAAGCTTCTGATAGCGTTCGATCATCCTCTGGGCATTTCTCTTCACTTTGTCCACATCCACCACCATGGCAGGGGTGCACAGGGCTGAGAGGGGCTCCCCTTCCATACTGGCTGCACTGGAGCAAACACACACACACACACAACTCTGATGCAATTAAATACTTACACATGACTGGCTTCAACTCACATAGTCCATTGGTGACAATATTCTAATGACAACAAAATGCACTGATAAACTGGTATGTGCTTTTTACATAAATACTTCACCAGCAAACCAGCAAATAAACCACTTTTTCCCCTCCAAGTTGTGTAATGCTGTGACCTTTGAACTGTGAACTATACACCAGTGGCTATGTCAGTTTTCCACTGAATCCTACCTTTAAATGACAGAAAGGAAGCATTACATAGGCTACATTACAAATTGAAATAAATGAAAAAAATAGAATAAAATCATTATCTATGAGGTCACTCCAATATCACTATGAAACTGGTTGTAAAAGTGTCAAGGAGCAGACCTGACCTGCTTCACTGCAGTAGATTTTCTTTAAATTTTGTCTCTCACTAACTAATGATATTAAACATGACTTACCACTCTGCAGTGTTTCTGATTCAGATTCTGGTTTTGGTGTTGACACAAAATGAGCGAGTATTTTCTACTGGTTCTTCCAGGATATAGCCGTAGCCTGTTTCCAACAGAAACCCTCGCCTTCTCCGACCTACTCGGACTTAATATGATACCAAACTAACTGTCCGTCAGTTGGATGGAAGCGTTACAGACCTGGTTCAGACTGGCTGCTCTGGACCCTTTTTATACACGTCGAGCGCCTACAACGATTTTGTACATGATCACTTTTATAGTTTATTACACTGGGAGGATATTGAAGCATGCAGCCACATGAAGTCCTGCACTTTCATGAGGTCAAACTACTCGACTACTGGATACTCTGCAGATTGGCACTAACAGGAGAAGTCACCCGAGGTTGTGGTCATCCCTGTTGAGAGGTCACGTTACTGCTACGGCATCTTTGAGTGGACAAACTTGTTCAATAGACGTGGTCAATAACTAATGTAAAGAAGCACTTTTATTAAGGAAAAATAATAATGAACAGGTCTTTCTTTCAAGTAAAGGAAAAGAAGCACCAAGACAGAGTAGCCTGCTCTGGAAATAACTGATTCATGATTAGTGACGTATTCTCAAAATATTCCCAGTTGCTGTTGTTGATAAAACTAGAAACCAGAAAATATGAACGGGAATTGTTTCCTCTCATTATCCCCATTATGTTTTCTGCAAAGTTTTTAATTCATTGATGTAAATTTGCCAAACTAAGACCTCACTTTTAATGTTTTTTTTTTTTTTATGTTTTCATGTTTTTAATTAAGACATCCAATATGTGAAAACAAAATCATCTTTAAAAGGTATTAAAACTATTACACTGTGTTAACCATTTTCATGTTTTTCCACATTCTGTGTTGTCAACTGTTTTCTTGTCTGAATACAACATCTATTGCAGTCTGCCTGTCCTGGGTGAGGGATCCCTCCTCTGTTGCTCACCCTGAGGTTTCTCCTGTTTTTTCCCTTTTAAAAGGGTTTTCTTGGGAGTTTTCCCTCAGTCGATGTGAGGGTCTAAGGGCAGAGGATGTTGTCATGATGCTGTGTAAAGCTCTTTGAGACAAACTGTTTGTAAAAAAATGGGCTATACAAATAAAATTGCCTTGTCTTATCCTGCCTGACTATGTGCTCCCCTTCTAATGTTTTAATTTTCTATAAATGTATCCGTACCCTGGTATCTGTTCTATTCTATTTTTGTTTATTTCATGTTTTATTTTGTTATATTCAACTATTGTAACAATGATATTATTTCTTTGTTCTTATGTGTTTTGTATTAAGCAGTGTTATTCTAATTCAATTTCTTTCTGGTGAATTTCTGACAAAGAATTAAAAAGACATGACTCCATTTACTGAGATTTGGTGCTTTGTCTGTCTCCATCCAGCAGAGGGAGCAAGATACACAAACACCAATTTGCAGGCCAACTATATCATAATCAAATCAAAGTAAAGACAGGTTGATTTTATTATGTGCCACGGGTAAACATTACATTCCATTGGTGGTGAATGTGTATGCTTGCATTGTGTGTGTCTTTCTTTACTCCAGTTAGTATCAGAGCCAATTCTTTTGCAGTGATGATGGATGCACGTGGATCCAAACACATAGTAAATATCTTACCAAAACAAAACACAGTATTGGGGTGACCATAGTAGGCTTTATTTGACTTCATGTTTACAGATTTGTTGCTCTTATGATTTTCTGTCAATTTACTATGGTATACAGTTTGTATAGGTGTATGTGTGTGATTCCTGTGTGGTTGAATATGGGGCACTTATGTGTGATTTTGTTTCCTTGGAGATTAACATGTTTGCATGTCTTTTTTTTTTAAACCCTGAACAAACTACAGCAATTACAGCATAACATGATGTAAAACAAGTTTTCAGAACCAGTAAGATGGCTTTGTCCTCTTTTTTCTTTTTAGCACCTTTAATGTAAATAATGTGACTTTGTGAGGAGAGACAGAGAGAGAGAGAGACAGAGAGAGAGAAAGAGAGAGATTCTTTTCTGAAAACTGAAAATCAATACAAAATAAAAACAACATAAAGCAAACAGTTTGTTCGTACACATTCAATAATCATACACCTTTTCTCTGGAATTCTTATAGTGTCTTTGCTTGGAAGTGCTGACCATGGATATTAGAACAAGTACAACAACCAAATTTCGAATGATGTTACGACCCTATGTTTTTGTGTGCGTGTTCCTACGTGGATTCTTCTGGCTTTTGCATATTAATCTTCACCAATAAAAACAGGATATGTAACCATCTCAGTGCCTTACATCCACCATTCATCATAATGAATGATGTATTTAAACGTGTACACTGAAGCAAGTGTTTTCTTTCTTTCTACAGACTCTAATTCTATGATGTAGAGCATTACAGTTCCTCACTAGCATATCCAGCGGACAAAGCGCTCAAAGAATGAGGGTTTGTTCAACATGTTATAGTCAGCTCCTCTAAAGATGGCCGACGTGTCCCCTAGTGACACCTTCCGCAGGACATCGTCATCTGTGTCGGTTCCCATGGCGATCACCGTGGGAACACCTTCTGATCTTCTCATGGCACTTATGCCCTCATCCAGCTGGTCGGCAGCTGTGATACCATCAGTGATGAACACGAAGGCCACTTCAGCGTTGCGACGGGCCTGGCGTGCTCTCTACAAACATGACATTCAAGATTTTAGGTGATATGATTGTCATTCATTAGTTGAGATGAGAGGTTAAATCAGTTCTCATTTATGTGTTAGTATGTAGGTTAAGATAGGACGAAGTTAGACTGGAAAATGATTTTTCTCTGTGTCCAGATGAAACAGATGAAATATAAAATAACTGTAAAGTAAATGTTTTGTTGGTTGTTTTTTGACTTTTGGAGAGATAAAGGTAAGCAGCTTTCCCTTCCACATTTGCATTTAAGCGCAAAACTTTTGTATTACTTAAAGAAACAAGATATGTCTGCTAGTTTGCAATCGCTACCTGACTGTGTCGGTATGACTTTGTGCTTGCTATAGGCCTACCTGGTAAAACACCACGTTGTTGACAGCGTGGATGATGCCATTGCCCAGAGCAGAGGAGGAGTCCATGTAGCTCATACCTGCCAGTGAATCAGAGATCACTGTGAGGTTGTGTGTGAGCAGGAACTCCACCCTCTGTTCTGTAGGGCTGCCGTACTGGACCAGAGCCACACGGGCATTCCTCTCATCTGAGGGGCCGTTGGCCAGGGTGAGGCGACGAGCCACATTCTCAATGAACTCCTTGGCCCTGCGGTGATTCTCCAGTCCCATCCTCTCAGATCCATCCAACATGAACACTACATCCACTGGCCGCTGGACACAGCTAGCCACAGCAGGCTCTGGAACAGACACACATACATGAGGTATTAAATTAAACATGGTGTCTGATGAGCTCCAGCTGGAGCACAGATGCTCAGTGGCCAAAGTCAGCAAAAAAATATTATCTTACATACTATACTTCCATACATGCTAGCTGCAGACCAGCTGTCACTGTAAACCCTCACAGATCACTGGTGGCCTCTTCAAGAAAGCACTTTTAAGTTTGCTCTACCATTTTATTCTTGCGAGAACATTGAAAAAAACAAGAATACATTCCATTTTATACAAAACAGTTCACATCAATAAGTTGCAGTCACGGAGCTAATGTCACCATAACATGTGGGTAAAGCAGCTCTGTGGTCATTTTCCTCTAGTCATCCTACTTTACAAGCCAAGCCACATGCATAAAAAAACACACACAAAAAAAACATGCACCAGTCAAGGGCATAACATACAATAGTTCCTTCATTGTCAGTGCCCAGTCAATTACCAAAACATTCACATACACCAACTTCTGACTCAAGTACTGTATATTGTGATATGTATAACACCAGATATTTTCCACATGTAATGGCTTTTCCATCTACATGAGTCATTCACAGACAAAAGTAACGGCCGTTACCATGGATATGTGCAAAACAGCAAAAAAAGAAGAAAAAAAAAGTCATCAGAGTGATTCAGCGAGCTCATGATTCACAGTGGAAACGAAGCTTCATGAAAGAGCCACTGTACACTATACAGGAGCAACATGAATGGCTCTACAGAGGAATCTGTCCCCAACAAATGGATGACGCCTGCTTTCCATTGAAAAAAAGGTTTCTCCATTAAGATGGAAGAAATGATATGTATCATATTACTGACTGACATACTTTTCTGAGAGACAGCGCTAATTTGAACATTAACTCAGAAATAACGAATGAGCTGAGGGAAGATCATGAATCCACATTTTGACCTTTGGCCCATTATGTACAGTAACCATACATTAGGCTGATATGACAGGGCCAGCTTCATGTCATGCAATTATTTTGCATCAGCTCAGGTGTATATTGCACCCAGAGAGTTAAAATAAATGCCCACAGTTTTGATAAAAATCTATTCTATATCCAGCAGTAAGCTTATTAGTTGTTGGCAGCCATATTGTTGAGGTAGCATGGTTAGCGTATTAGTATTAGCAAAGTCCTAGGGCTTTCTCAGGGTCTCCCATAATGTCGCCATAGACATATTTGAAGGAGTCGATGAACAGCTGGGTCCACTGCTGTCTGTCCGCTCCCTGGGCGAGTTTGGCTCTCTGGGCTGTGTACGCCATGGTTGCCACGCCAACCCCGTACTGCTGCTCATTCAGGCCATTCAGCAGGTTGGCCACACCATCCAAAGAGGTGGGGACCAGTGTGGGGCTGCCTTCCTCGGCCAGTGGCTTCCAGGGGGGAGGGGCTTGCCCCACAGTGATGCCCCCTCCTGCAACAAGTGGGCGGAATAACATTGTGGGCGGGGGTCCCACAAACACGGCGCATCAATAGGCTACAGCCAACTAAGATGCCGGATGTACGCCAAGTTGCACAAAAACTCAAGTTTGGTTTTGTCTGTTGGTTTCTATTGCCACATAAATGAATTGTTCCATAGCAAACGAAGTAACAACACAACAGACACACTGACCTAAGCTGAAGCCACAGTGCATCTAATGCAATAGATTGAAGGCGTCAGCATGCTTCAAACATGTGGACACATATAAAGGGAAAATATATTTATACCTGCCATCAAAAAGACAGAAAGACACAACGAGCCATACAAAAGGGGATAACAGCACATACTTTCAGTCTTTCCTCATTCCTTGTGTTGCACTTGCTGGTGTGCATTAAAAAGTGAGTCAACCTTTATACTTTTTCACTTCCACATACCTGGCCAAATGCCGTGGTAAGTGAGTATGTTCATGCTAACTGACAATTCAACAAGTACTTAGTTTAAAAGATACTGACGCCTTCATAATTCTGGTTATCCAGGCCTAAATGGTGACAGAACGACTATAAACTTGGAAAAAGGAAACAAAGCAAAGCCAAAGCATATTTGATGTATAATGTTTTATAGTCTTACCTGATTTACATGGGAGGTCAGGGCATATAATGACAGGATCTGCAACCAAAGGCAGAGGATAGGGTCAAAAACCAGGACAAATTCAAACTGCATACCTGACCGTTATGTGTGTTTCTGTAAAAGAGTGTACCTGGGCAGAGCACGGTCTCAATCTTGTCAATGAACTCTTCAGCCACGAGGTCCGCAAAGCGCCTCATGCCCATCACTCTGCCGTCCCTCTGGCAGGCAATGCTCTTCAAACTCTCATTCTCTTCAAGCTGGTCGAACATGTCTCCAATACCGATGGCACTCACATCAACACTGGGATCACTGCTCACCAGCAGTGCACACAAACACAAACAACAATGTCAAACTTTTACCTTCTCCACAAACACTGATTCTTAAACGCCAAATGGTATAATAGGCACCTGCAGAGGTAGGTGAGCAGTGAGTCGTCATCTCTAGGGTCGAAGCGCCCGTCAGTGATGACAACAACGGTGACATTAGCTTTGGCTCTGCGGCTGTCTCTGATCAGGTTGTCGTAGGCGTACTTCAGAGCAGATGGGGTCCACGTTCCTCCAGCAATCCACTCCAAACGCTTCACTTCATCCTGAATAGTGGGTAAGGCAGCAAGTGAGGGATGTTCATGTGCAGTTTTTGGGATCCATCAAGGTACAAATGCATTTGGTACATCTGCATGAAATACAAACAGAAAAAGGTAAAACAAAAAGTAATTGACCAAATTTAATTAGATTAGTTAAAACAAATATCTGAACTATGTTAAAGAGTGAAGAGTAAAGGCAGTTTGTACTATAACATCATGTGTAAACTAAGCTGAGGGATAAGTGTGGTGTCTTTCCTGTATTTTTATTATTGTCAATAAATCCCATAAAAAGAGTAAAGCTCACAAAGTGTTTGATGGTCTCTCAGTCCTTACATACACACCACCACCTGCTCTGTCTGTGCTACTCAGCCACAAGTCTGCTGCTTCCCACTGAAGATATACATCTTTACAAACAGGTTACAATTAATGAGTTCAATTTTCCAAAAACAGCCACTTTAAATGTTTGGGAGAAGTAGTTTTGGTGAGCTAGAAAGTATTTGCAGTGCATGCAGAATTGACTCTAAATAAACTACAGTTTCCATACAGGCTTTGACAGTAATTATTAGCAGAATCAAATGACTGCTTTTATTGACAGTAACAAAACTGAATAAGCCACAGTTGTCCTGTCTTATTGTATCTACCATTTGCACATGCCAGATGGTATGTTTTCATACATGTCAGAAATAATAATATATGTACATGTGTAACTGTGGTGACTTCCATCTGCCATATGTACTCAGACAGCAGCAGATGTGATCTGTTCAGATGAACAAAGCAAAAACATAAATAATAAAACATCTGGACTTCAGAGATGAAAGGACAGGCTGTGATACAGACGGACTAAAAGCTAACTTCAAAGCTGTTTGTGTTTGTTTGTATCTGACTGCATGTGAGACCTTGAAAGCAGACAGTGAGTCGATCTTGGGGTCATCGAGCCGGATGGCCTGGAACGTTCCACTGTGACTGTACTGAACGACTCCCACTCTTGTGCCTGGGGACACAGTCAACCATGTTTACACATACACATACACATACACATACACATACACATACACATACACATACACATACACAGTCATTTTGAAATAACTCTGATCAGACTGACCACAAATGCCATGAAATAAATGCTCACCTGTCTCTGACTGGGGGTCTTTGGCGAGGGATCCCAGTCTGTTGATGGTGTTGATGACAAAGTTCTTCTCCAGGGTGAAGTTGGTGAGACCCACTGACTCTGAGCTGTCAATCACAAAGACAATATCCAGGGCCCCGCACCGCTTCTCACAGTCTGCCAACAAAAACACAGATTGTAATGGTCTGACAGCCAATCAGCTTGTACTGATCACAGATGGCAAACCAGTCCTGCCTAAACTCACCACAGCAGCCACATGTCTCCCTGATGTAGTTCATGACGTCACATTCCTGCAGGAACAAAAAAAAAAAAACACATCATCATCATATCCAGTGTATCCTCTGTGTGTTTTGGTTGATGTGACAGTAATAGAACAGTGGATAGATGACATGTTCTTACGGTGAGACCAGGGTCTCCCTCGGGACCTGGATCTCCCTGTAGAGGAGAAGAACACACAAAAGCTTAGACTGGCTTTTGCTGGCTAGATGCATCTGAATTTTTGATGTATGTGCAGTTTATGTGTACTTACATCACGTCCAGCCTCTCCTCTTGGTCCTCTGAGGCCAGGTTCACCCTGAGGCCCTGGCTCACCCTTTGTGAGCAAAGAAATAATACATATATAACTATCCTCACAAACATTTCCTCAAGTGACAGCGTCTGTGCAACAACAGAAGTTACTTACTTTGCCTCCTATAGGTCCCTTATCCCCAGGCTCGCCTTTTTGACCACAGTCTCCCCTGCTGCCACGAGGTCCGCGATTACCCTTCTCTCCTCTGTCACCCTGCAGAAGAGTGGAGGAGTTTTGTGAGTCAAGTGTGCCACTATTCGCACAAATGGCATCTGAGTGCGTGTATACATTACCGATGGTCCTCTTGGTCCAGGATAGCTAAAGCCGGGTCTTCCAGGGTCTCCCTAAATAGAGTCGAAGCCGTTAAAACAAAGAACTGCTGCTATAAAGCTAAAAACAGTTCAGAGAAGATGATGCTGCACATATACACAGATTCTTACCTTGGGTCCAGGCTGTCCAGGCTCTCCTCTTGGCCCAGCATCACCAGGGTCACCTCTAGTACCCTACATTACAAACAGTGTTAAAACAAGCTAGATAAGGCCTTTGGTACTATGTCCAAAGGTTAGTTTCCACCTACATTTCTCCCAGCCTCTCCTGGTGCTCCTGGAGGTCCCCTCGGACCAGGCAGACCATTGTCTCCCTGTTGAGAGAGAGAGTGTTGACAGCAGGTGGAGTGGATGGGAGTGAAACTCAAGAGTGTATGATGTCAATATGAATATATACAGGTTATAGAGACAGTAATGCAGTTATTCTTACCTTTGTACCTTTATTTCCTGATTCACCTGGAAGTCCTCTCGTGCCCTCTGGCCCCATTTCACCCTAAAATACATAATACCATCAGCAATGAGCCCTCTAGTGGAAGAAGTAAAATTACATGTCTCATTAAAACACATTTTAAGATACTGATAATGTTTTACACTCGTATGATTGTGTACATGAAGTCATACCTTGTCTCCCTTAGATCCATCAGGTCCTTGCGCACCCTTTGTCCCATAGTCCCCTCTTCTCCCCTGGAACACCATAAACCAGAAAACCATCAGCATCAACACAAAGACAGAGACAGACAGAGGAAATGGTTGTGGGTGAATCCGACGTTCTTACCGGCTCTCCTCTTTTTCCTGGAAGTCCAGGAGTTCCCTAGGAAATACAAAACACAGGTGAGTCACTTGACACATGTGATTGAGTCTGTGTTTGAGTGTATTTCTGACTGTGATGTTGAACAGAGTCTTACTTGGTTTCCTTTCAGTCCAGGGAGGCCAGGTGATCCAGGACCTCCCCTCTCTCCCTGCAGAAGAAATACCAGACATCAGCCTCACACTGTGTTTAACATAACCTCTGGCCTTCGACTCAAGAGAGGGGGTGGTTTACCTTGGGTCCAGGCTCTCCAGGGTCTCCAGGGAGACCAGATCTACCGGGGCGTCCACCATCTCCCTGAAGACATGACACAAATAGGGACAATTTAAACAAAGTGTCGATGGATTATGTTTTGTGTGTGAAGCAGAGAGAAGACTCTTTACCTTGTCTCCATCCTCTCCAGGAAAACCACGTTCACCAACATCTCCAGGGTGTCCATCAGGACCCTGCAAACCACCAAACACACACCATAAAGAACCCATAACATAACCAATATGAGCGAACCAACAAACTAGAATGTTTTTCAGTGTCATACTCTGTCGCCTGGGTCTCCTTTGCAGCCAGGAGCGCCAATCCGTCCAATTTTACCCTAAAACAAAAGAATGACAAAAACAAAATCACAAATAGAAGAATAAAAATTAACTTATTTTAAAATCAGGCATGATCTAATTGAAGTCTTCAGAACATAATCAAGTTTCTACATTTCTTAACTGGACAACAAAACCTGGACCTCAAAGTTCAGTCTTTCACAGTTCCTACCTTCTGTCCATCGGTCCCGTTGCGTCCTGGGATGCCAGCCACACCCTAATGACAGAGAGACCGTTAGAGGAGAAAGATTGATCACATTCCAGTACTAATTGACTGATTGAGTTTAATACTAAATCAGAAACAGAAGAAGAGTCCTACCTTCTTCCCCTGAGCTCCAAACTCTCCCTGTGGGCAGACAGAAGATCAACATTCATATCATGTACATCAAGAGATTTGTGTCATCACAATATGACCAGATTTTTATTGAAATTAGTAAGAAAAACAGTACTTCATTCAAAATTGCAGTTTCTAAGACAGTTGTTGATGTTGATATACATAAATGCAAACTGATGCCTCACCTTGTCTCCTTTAAGACCTGGTTCTCCCTACGGAGGGAAAAAGGACAAGATCAATTTTATGTATCACTGTATAATCAGACTATTAAATTTATATTTTGTGTGCTGAAGTGAAGAGTGGGGAGGTGAAAGTATGGCATCTTACTTTGACACCGGGCTGACCAATTGGACCTTCAATACCAGGGTCTCCTGGACGACCTCTTTCTCCTTTTGGACCTGGATCGCCATTGTCACCTTTAGCTCCCTGCAATCAAAGAGCAAGGACAAAATGTCTGTGATGATCAAAGTGGCAAAGTGGCTAGTATGTAACTACTCAAAGAATGTGTGTGTGTGTGTGTGTGTGTGTGCGTGCGTGCGTGCGTGAACCTCACTTTCTGTCCTCTGTGGCCTTTTGGACCAGGAGGTCCTTCTGTCTCCAGACAGGATACCTTGTAACACTGCGTTTTGTATGAAATGAAGAGAAACAGTCGGTCATGACACAGTTTGAAACTGAAATATTCACATCTCTGATTATTTGTCTTGTCAGCTCTCTTACCTCCTGGTATGCTAAATGTTGCTGTGAAGACAAAAGAGACAAGGTGTAAACATAAGAGGCGCTGATAATCACTAATAATTGATTATATTCCTCTGTGTGCCCTGGTGTGTGTGTCTGTGCGTTACCATTGTCTTAATGATGCGGTCAATGGTTTCTGTGTGTAAGGTGGCTCTGCCCTGACTCAGATCCACAGCCATGTAGTCCCTCCTGTAGACTGTTGCTGGAGAGTTGGCGATCTCCCTCAGACCTGTCTCCTCAACGTTCTTTGATGCTGCTACGACAAATATCCGGATGCCCTCGTCACGAGCCCTCTCTGCTGACACCTTGATACCCCCACATGGGTTCCCGGTCACATGACCGTCAGTGATGACCACAGCAAATCGGAGGGCTGAAGGGTACTGGGGTGAACGCAACATTTCCTGGGTCATGTTGGTAAGGGCACAGTCAGTGTAGGTGCCTTTACCCAGGTACCGGATTCCTCTGACACCCTGGAAACAAGTGAACAGGAGTATGAGTTGTCAGCAAGGCTCAATAATCAAATGAGTAAGTTATTATATGTGGATATGCACGAAGAACGTGCTTTACAGACAAGGAGAGGACTCTGTTAAATATACTGTATGTACACAGCCGGCAGCAGAGGTAATTGGCTGAGGGTAGTTTAGCTTACCACAAAGACCAGAGACAGCTGACCTGGCTCGAAAGCTCACTAATATTTCATCTGTACACAAATCTCAAGGTTGCATGTTTACATGGATTACTTTGCTGGACTATTTCTTGGCAGGGAGCAATTAGACATGAAGTGCTCCCTGCCAAAGTCTGGCACAAACTCACCTGTAAAAAACAAAGAACCGTTGTTGACTTTGGTTTTTGGTATCGATTAAACAAATGAGGTATAACGTGATGAGGTAAATGTTAATTAGTGACAGCACTAAGCCAGCTATGTCTCCCTGTCCCCAGTCTTTGTGCTAAGCTAAGCTAACTGGCTGCTGGCTTCAGCCTTACCATAAATTAATGTGGTCAGGCGTGTTTTTTTTAAATAATGAAATTCAATTAATTATTTGACAGTGCAGTAAGTAAAACACAAATGAAGACAAGAGAACCAAACCAGCAAACCTGTTAAACCACTGAGACTGAAACTGTATGTATATCTCGCCATTACCAGCCATTTCTGCTCTGCAGTGCACACTACGCAACAAGCCTCTTTATTTCTTTCACTAGCTGTCATTTTCTATGTTGTGGGGACCAGCTGATTTGAGCCCCATGCCCCCAAATCACTTACGCTCACCCCTGGGTAACCCTGCTGTTACTAGCAAACAAACAACAGATCATTCATATTGTTAATCTACAGGTACACAGGCAGTCTGTCCATATCAAACGTTGGGCGTGGCCACATGTAAGACACACCCCTACATATTAACTGTGTTCAGAGCACATGATGCTGTCCAGTGCAACAAATTATAATTCAGTACTTCAGTACTAAAGCTAGGCACATATGAGAAATGAGGACTGCACAAAAAATAAATAAATAACTTCACCTTTTCAGTCATTCCTATAAATTAGCATTTTGTGTTATCTAGAATCTGTATATTTATCATTATTGTAAAAATCAGTGTATGTTTCTTTGTTGTGTGTGTTGATGATAAACTACTATAAAAACTACTACCAAAACTACATATGTTAAGTGTGTGTGATGATGATGTGTGACTTACAGTGATGAATTCGCTCTTGGATGCCATGCGACTGAACACCTGCTGTGTCTGGGAGAAGTGCAGTCCACCAACGTTCCATTTGATCTGCACAGCACCTCTGAACTCAACATCTTCTAAACGCTGTGCAAACTCCTCAGTGAATCTCTACAACAACAAGACACGGCACATTACACAACATCGCACATAGAGAAAATGGGCTATTTCGTGTCGAGGGTCAAGTAATAAACAGGGAACCTTGATGCTCTCCACCAGGGATCCAGGCGGTGGCTCCTGCAGGGCGATGGTTTCAGATGTGTCAATGGTGAAGTATACGTCTATAAGACAGTCATTCTTCTCTGGGGGAACACACACACACAAAAGAATACATAAAAACTCCACACAAAATAGGAATGCATTAAATCAGCAGGACAAAATGTTCCCTGTTAAGTGATTCGAGTTGTGTTCACACATTAAGATGACATGTTACTGAGGCTGTGAAGAAATTACAGTTCAGTCCAGTGGCACTTACTGGTGCACTCTTGTTGGCCGTGAGTCATGGCTCCAAAAAGGAGACAGAGTGTGATGACCTCTAACCCCAACATCTTCCTGCTCCCCTGTCTGATACATGAAGGAACAGGACACATGAGCTAATAACAAGTTTCAAGAATTATGAAAAGGGAAAAAAGTTCATGTGAAAACTTTAAAGCACAAACCAAGAAAATGTTTTGGCTATTGAAATAACCAACACTGAAACAGCCTTTAAAAATAACACAGCTTAATGTGTACAGTCATTTTTCCTGCAGATCATTGCTGATTGCCAAAGTCACTCCCAAAATAACACATTTCTTCATGTTGATTCTGCACCTGGTATCAGTTATGTGATATACCGGTAATACAAACACATGTCTACTGAATGTAACCATGGGAACAAAATGGCTGCCACAGTTATGTAACCGGTTTGAGGCTATCGCAGAGAGGACAGTGCTATTAACACTGCTGAGCTACATGAACAACCCGTGGATGTCCAGACAGATCCACTGCACCAGCACAGGCCTGAGTGTTTGATGGACGTCCTGTGCATGGATAAAGGACTGGAGTGAATAACCTTATCATAATATAGCTCCCCATCCTTTCAGGCAATGGGAATTATTATACAGTCATTACTTCAGGTGATGACATGAAATGAACAGTCTGGTTGTATTTGGCAGCTGAGAGCAGGTAGCTGACTTTATATAGTTAGCCTCATGTTTCAGATTTGAACCACAAGATTTCTCAAGGCCTCAGCCTGCAGCCCTCCAGAGGATTTCCCCCTCTCTCACAGTTAGCCTGGGTTCAAAGGCTTTTATGGCTGCATGAACCCATCCTGCATAATTCGTGTTAGACCAATAATCATTTGACTTCTGAATATCCTGAGAAAGGGGAGGTCTAATAAAATGACAAATGACCATCAACCGTTTGACACACGTTATGTGGCCTCTGGCCAGTGGTGTAGTCTATGTGATACTGAGGTAAACGCAGTATACCCACTGAAAAAGCATTAATATTTCAGTGTAACCACTACAACAAAACTATCTAACTATAGTCTATGTGATACAGGTATGAACAGTGTACCCACCTAAAAAGCAGTATACCCACTACAACAAATTAGACTACACCACTGCCTCTGGCCCCTCTGATGGTCTGGGTCTTTGAGGGCATCTGGAGGACAGCTGACTGACCTGACATCCAGATCACACCCTGTCAAGCAACCTGTCAGCAAATTCTCTTTTTTGGTGTCTACAACACTGCATCTAGTCCTCAGATCTAAACCCAGCGAATGCTCATCAGTGGCCCATATATCCACTAATGGTCAGAAAACAGCAAACCTCTGTCTGCTGTGGCTCCCTCTAGCGGACAGAGCGCTTTGCTCTGCGGAGGAGTCGCTCCTGCAGATGTTCCCACTCCGCTCCCACTATCTGAGCCACGAGATTAAGTGGAAATCTCTTTAGCTTTTCATCGCTGCATCAGTAGCCTAAATAGCATGCAAAAGTATGGAAAGTAAAAAATAAAAACACGAGTGAACGCCACCTCAGTTTTTCTCATAAGCAAGCTGGTAGTGGTTTTGCAAAGATTTACGCACCCAAAGCTTTTTGGCGCAGCAGTTTGGTTTGACTGAGAAAACACTAACACTATCATTTTAGTCAGTGAGAGTTTTAGGGCAAGATAAGAGACGAAGAGACAGAGGGACAGACAGGCAGAGAGAGACAAGAAGGCACGGAGAGAACAGAGTGTGGCACATCGCTGTGCGTAAAAGTGCTACATACCTGAACTCTTTCCAATAACTTCAAGTCTTCGTGGGCAGCTGCTCCTCTGTTGATTATCTCATCTCAGCAGACGGGAAAGCCGAGAAAGAAAGGGGTAGTGGGGTGAGAAATGGGGAATAGAGCCTTGGATGCGCGTTTACTTCACACAGAAGACCCGTTCGTTCGTTCCCCTGTCCCGGTCCAGCCCCAGCAGCAACCTCTGATCCCTCCTCCTGCATGCGCAAAGCGCACCCCAGTGTCCGCTGCCGTCCGCTTGGAGGCGCCGTGGCTCCGCTGGAACCCGTGTGTGCGCGTGCGCGTGTGCCCATGGCATATTGTATCAGTGACACTCCTATATACTAGTAGAAAATGATGCCAGAGCACAGCTGGGGTTTTGAACTGATCCCCCCCAAAGACGCCTTAAACACCAATGTCCGTTTAGCATCAGGAGATATCACGGTTGTATGGATGTGGCCCTCAGCTCAACACATGGCACAACCCTGGGGCCACTCTGAGCTTTCATGTTCCTGAGATAGAGCATTTGAGAGGTTTTACAGTTATTCTCACACATGTGGCGAGTCAGAGTGAAATAGAACAGGATAAAGAGCAGACTTAACCCCCCTTACTCATAAATACACACACACACAAAAGGCCCTGGTTTGTGTCTGGTAGTCTGGTTGCAATTAGTAGGCCTAGTGAGAGGAGTTTATACTCTGAGTAAACACTGACAGACTGTCCATGAGTCTGCTCAGCATGTTTATATGCATGTAGGTGCTTCAGCCGCCTGTTTACCTATTTGTATGTCTTAAAGTCTTTGCCGACATGGTGGGAGGTCTCCCTTATATGGGATTTACCATGTATGCGCACATCTGCACTTGTGTTTACATTGAGAATGTAAAGCATATTTCATGTCACTGTTGGTGATGGTGTACCAGCTGCAGTAAACCTGGTTAAACATACCAGATTCTAATAAGGTAAACCTTTCTGCTGTTGCCTGCAGAGCTGCCAGTGCATTAACCAGTAACACTGCCACTAATGTGTTGAGCAGCCCAGAGCACAGGAGGCCATGTCAGGAGCAGGAGGTTTCATCCAAGTCCACATCTGTTGCATGACAGGCCACCAGACTGGAGAGGATGAAGAGGTCATTTGTATTAAATATAAAAAATTGAAAAGTGCTGATATGAGTGACCAGAAAATGACGAGAGATCTACTTGGAAGACATGACTTATCACATCCAAGGTGTAGTTGGATGAAAGTTTCCCTCTGAAACTAGATGGAGCTGAGTGGAGCTGACCTTTACAGCTAATACACACTGTTTTGACATTTACGGACATTCAATTCTTGTACAAGCAAGTTTTATACATCTAGCCCCCCCTACTTCTCAGTCTAACCTTATCTGAAAGTGTAGTGGGTTACAAGCAGCCTAGAGGTGGCTGGAGGAGATACAGCAGTCAGTGTTTTGCCAAGACAACAGAATAG
>OMNW01014256.1:10176-34769 GCA_900303245.1 Selene dorsalis
AACAGTTTATCCAAATTATCTAAACCTTTGAGGTCCAGTGAAAATAACAGTGTAGGGAGATTTGGTTTAGATTATTATTTATTAACTTGCATTCATAAAACATCACAAATATATTGTAAAAAGTGCAAGTAAGGTCAGTATTGGTAGTTAAATGACAGTCACTCAGTAAAACAATATAACCTTACTTTACAGATTATTACAATTAAGCATTCATGACAACAGAATTACATTTAAAATGTGTAATCTAATCTATAATATGTAAGAAAAAAAAACAACAACAAAATCCTTTAAGAAGCACAGAGAAGAGAGTAATACACAAGTTACAACACTGAGAAACACTGTCAGAGCAGTTTGATTGGAGAGGAAGATGAGAGCAGTGACAAATCTGTGTGTGTGTGTGCGTGTGTGCGTGTGTGTGAGAGAGAGAGGGCTGGCAGCAGTCATGGTGAAGGTCCTGTCAGCTCAGGTATAGGGCCTGGTCTTGAATGGATGGGTGGGCAGGAGGTTTGTGTAATTAGAGTAAGGTGATGGAAAAGCTGGGTGAGGTCAGAAGCAGCCTGGTTATAGAGTTTTATGGGTGAAACAAAGAAACAGGTTTTATTGCAGTTGAGTTTTAAACACAGTCAGACAGTATGATGTATTTGTCACTTCTAATAAATCTGGAGTGTAAACATGTCAATACAGCATCTGAATTATTTCAGAGGATAAACAGTATAGAAAATGAATGAATGATTTAATTCATATTGTTCAGGTTTTGCTTTGACCAATTTCACTATTATTCCTAATAAAGTTTCATCCTGATGATCATGAGACATGTGTGTATTATCTGTTCATGTGTTTGAACATGAACTGATATTAACTAGTGACCAGTTGAATGTAGCTGTATTGAAACTCTGCAGAAGAAATGAGCTGGTGTCCCTGTGATTTCTGCTCTGATTCCACCACCTAGTGGCCAGAGAGCTTCACTGCAAGTACGGTGAACATTTGCTGTTGCTTTTTCAATTTCACAAGAAAAACAAAATACATATTTTGATTTATTTTGTATACTTCACATGTATTTTATTATTCCTCATGTTGTAATCCCTCTGTAGCCATGCATTGAACTGGTATTTGATGAAAATGAGTTTTCCATTCTCTGTGTGAAATATTTTTATTTACATCATCATGCATAGGTTTGTCTCTGTCTCTATAGTTACAGTTATTACTATTAGTTTTTAAGTCAGATGTGTTGTTATACCATCCTCTTCCACTTCCTACCAAATTGAGCTGTGTTGTAGTAGTGCTGTATAGTACAGTGGAGCGTAATGTACTGTAGTTTTGCATTGTGTGATGTATAGTTTAGTGTAGTGTAGTTTAGGGCAGTGTAGTTGTGTAGTGTTGTTGTTATAATGTACAGTGTAATGTTGTGTATTGTAATATAGGGCAGTGTAGTGTAGTGTAGTGTTATATTGTGTGCTGTGGTGTGGTGTGCAGTGTGTGGTAGCAGGGTGTGTGTGCTGCCAACAGATGGCAGTATAAACCCACAGGTCAGTCAGGATGAGGCCTGAGGAGCCACGGCACCACACTTCCACTCTCACATAAATACAGTCCCACTGACCAATTTCTCTTTTATGGTGTAGACACACTCTTTATGGGTGTAAGTTTGTTCATTCAGGCCTAACAAGGCCGGCTGTATAAATGACATACACAGCGAAGACGACTCAAGCTCACTCACAGGTACGGAGGGGTACTGCTGCTTTATCTCATCACAGTCAAGTTTAATGTGTGGTTTAATTTGTATGTTTAATATAGACATACCAGGGACATGGCTTAGAATTAGCTTCTTTATCTAGTGGATTATAATAATGATGAATGGTGTGTGTCGGTGTTTCTCTGCACTGCTGTTATAAAGCACAGCCGATCAGTTTTAACATGTTATTGGCTGCATTTGTTGTAAACAATAAGATTGATCTGTTCAAGATTTTCCTGGAGGATTTCTTTATTTGTTCGTTTATGTTTACGAAACACCGAAAATATTAATTTACCTACTGCGTCTGTGCATGTGTGTGTGTTAATGTGCATACACACACACACACTCTCTCCAATCAGCCCATGCACAGAGGCACAGCTGTACAGGAGAAATAAGACTCAATAAGAATAAAATCCCAGCAAGTTTAAAAACACTGCATTTATTTCCATTATTAATTATAGTCATTACGGCTGTCTCCGCCCGCTGAGGAGGGGGAGGGGGGAGGAGGGAGGAGCAGGGAGACGAGGATGAGTAAGAGGAGAAAAAGAGGAGCGAGGTGGACGAGCACTGAGAGAGCAGAGGAGGGATCACAGAATAAGAAAGACGGAGATAAAAGATGAGAGGATGATAGAAAGTTTAGCTTGGCATCGTTTTGCTGCTCTCCACGTTTACACTTGCTGTTTCAGACACCTGCTGTCTGATGGCTCTTTCCTGGGAAACACTCACACACTGCAGAGGAGTTATGGAGATCACCAGCAAGGCTTAACAGATGGAAGAGCGCCAGAAACACAACAAAAACACTCGACATTTAAACACAGCATCAAACTGCATCCACTTTTATTTCAAAGACAACATCTTTGATCAGTGGTCTGGTTGTTACAACAAGACTGAACATGTAACTGCAGTTCTGTAACATGTTAGTGTAGAGAGTGAGGGGGGTATAGAGGGATGTCTGCATTGTGTGTCTGTGTGTGTGTGTTAATTCATTTCATAGTTTTATTTTAACAGGGCTTGGTCAAGCTCAAACACAGTGAGAACTCAGCTCAGGAAACTGATGGACATGTCTGGCCTCCATAGATACCTTTCATGGAAGTTTAGTAATGTCAGTGCTGCGTTCAGGTGTTTTGGTCATGTGGGCATTCATGAACCTGAAGGTGTCAGCACGTTGTATCACAGAGAAACAGAGAAATCATGTGACCTGGCCGGTGTGTGACATCTCCACTCACACACACACACACACACTGAAGCTGCAGTGTACAGCTGTGCACTAAACTCTTGGTCTTGTCCTCTCAGTCCAATGATCAGTACGTAACATTTTCATTATGATAAGCCTCATTCATATCTTCCATTTCCATTGGCACATTGCATTTAGGGCCTGATTTACTAAAGGTTTGCGTGTGTAAAAAGGTGTGCAAACACATGTTGAAGCTGATCTACTAACCGAGTGCACTGCGTTTGCCTTAATGAATATGCAAATATGGGCGTTTCTGCCAGAACACGCAAAATACTGGGAGCAGTGTGATTTACCAAACCTGAAACAGATTGCGGTGGCTGTTTTTGCACCTTTATTTAGCATGTTTGAAAGGCAAGTCTTAACTGGCAAGGCTTTGTGCACAAATGGCTGTGGTTATTGAGTTAATACCTGCCAGGACAGAAGCATTTCCTCCTGTCTGGGTCATTCCAGCTACTGTAGCAGTTTTTCAGGTGTGGTAAAAGTCCTTAAAACGCTGTTACGCACGCCGCACGTCTTTCCTCTCTCTCCAGCACCTGGCTGCTCAGCTCTGGGACCAGGACTGAGAGTCATCACCGCTGCCTTCACCCCGTCTTTGATCCCTCTGGTGAGGGTGTTTAGATCGAGTGTGGCCCGAGTGTCCCACCTGAGCTCTGCACCATAGCTGCACCTCCATCAGGTCCATCTGATCAGGGCTCTTACCCGTTTGCTGACATTTTATTATAAACCAAATTTTCTTTTGTTCTTCACCTTCTCTCTGCTCATCTTCTCTTCACTTCATCTCTTCTCTTCTTGTTTTACCAACCACGTTCACTTTCTCTCGGATAATCTCCCACGTTTCTTCTGCTGCAGCTCAACAATATGTTGATTTGCCCCTCTCTGTAAATCCATCAGATCAAATTTCATTCTGCGTCTGTGGCCATCCAGCTCTCTGTCCACACTCTGCAATACCACGCACAAGTTTGTGCGTGTTGTTATTTCGTGGGTTACTCTTAGTAGATCACCTGTGTTGTATGCACTAACCAGACACACAAAATTTATCCAGGAGTACACAATTTAGCGCCACTTATCTGGGATCTTAGTAAATCAGGTCCATGATGTTTTGAAATTGCATTGTACTTGCAGTGCATTCAGTTTGGTTTCCTGTGTAAGACTTACACTGTGCAGCCAGCAAATACATTCACACACATGGACACGAGGCTAAAGACAAAAGCCAGTGCACATATTAATGTCTCATAATCCACGGACTTCAGGCAGAGGAGAGCAGCTGCTGTTGATGATAACAGTTATGTACCTGATAGATTCTTCATGGGTTTTATTTGTACATCTAATACAAATTCATATAAAATAATTGACTTTGCATAACACACTGTATCTCCTCTGATGTTGAATGTGCTGGATAAGTTGCTCTTACACTAACATATCTTAAATCAGACAGCCGGTTTCTCTCCCTCCACTTGTGTGTGTGTGTGTGTGTGTGTGAGACTCCCTTCTGCACACACACCTCATGTTTTTCTTTCACCACATCAGTGCCTGTGTAGCAGAGCTGAGAAGAGCTGACAACAGTAAATGACTTGGGCCTGACTCAGGCCTGTGATAGAAACAAAGGCTACAAAACATGGTAAATTTTTAATCTCTTTAGTGTGTGTTGTGTATACAGAGTGTGTGTGTGTGTGTGTGTGTGTGTGAGTGAGAGTAAATGAGAGAGAGAGAGAGAGCATAGTGTGAGGGTTTTTGTGCCTGAGCTCAGCAGTCTAGCCGTCAGTTTAGGCTCTGGTCTGGAGATGAATTTGAAGAAACACCCTGTATGGGGCCACAGCGACGCTGTCCTCCGCCTCCCCAGCCTCACTACTGTTTGACACTTAATTAAAGCTTTCATTAGCTCCCTGTGAAGTGCCGAACGGCCATCTCTCACTTACTAGCCATTGTCTTTCCTTGCACCCCTGATTATGTGATGCTGTGTAATTGTTGCCATGTGTTACCTGTGTGAAAGGCCTCCACTGGCACGCAGGCAGAAATCTAAAAAAAGAAAAAAAAAGCTGTCCGTTTCATTTCTCACACTGTCAGTGTGTGACTCACACTGTGCTGGAGGTTTGTACTTTTTAATGATTGCCTTTTTTTACGCAGCGGAGAAAAAATACACAAATAAGACAAGTTGTATTTAACTTGTTTGGCCTAAGTGCTGACTTCAACAGTGAAAGTTAAGTTTCACTTGAAAAGCTTTGTGGAGTTTTAGATGCTGCTTTGCTTTTATAGATCTGTTTTTCTTTTCTGTCTTTTCACCAAACTTCCCTGTGTGGTGCAGCGCTGCAGATAAATGGGGGTGCCAGAACCAGACGCCACTAACCCTGGCGAACAGAAACCCAAACATACATCTGCACAAGTGCATAGTTATACATAATGAGATGTGTTCCGAAACCATCATTAGACAAAGGCTGACAATCACTACTTGTTATGCAGAGCCAGTGAAATGACAGGTCTGAGGAAAAGCCCATTTTCTCACACTTGTCTGTTTGTTGTGTGTTTTACATCTTCCAGCCATTGTGGGGGCAGATCTGCAGCAGCACGAGAACACCGCTGTGAACATCCTCTTCTCACATGTTCATAAAAATCCCCATTATTCCAGCGCATTTTTGAGCCCTCGGGAGAGAACAATGGAGGGGTTTCTCCATTGTGGACCCTTAAATTAGCGCGGTGATGTATTTATGGCAGGCCTGTGCGACATTAACGTTTTGGGAGGGAAAATGATGGCACATTCGGCTGTGGTGTAAAGGCCCTGTAAATCTGGTGGCTTGCACTTAGCATGCTTTATTACGCTGGCTGTTGAAGCTCTCATCAGCATCATCTTCCTCCGAGCTCACTCTTTTTCTTCCTCCTTTCTCTTTAATTCTCTCCCTCCATCATTTTCCATTCTGCTTGTTCAGCCCATTTTCCTGTCAGCCCCCCACATCCCTCTGTCTCTTTGCTCTGCTCTGTGATTTTATCCTCTTTTGTTTTCATTTCCACATTTCCTTTCCTTCCTCATCAACCCCTGGTCATCAGAATTCTCTCTATTTTTGTTCCTGTTTGCTTTTATACCACAGATCCTATTTCTCCTCGAGATGGAATTTTAAAGGTGGTTCCCAGGGTTCCTGAAGTGTTACTACTTTCTTCTGCATAGTCAGTGTTAGTGGAGAGAGAGGTGGAGTACTTCAAGCCTTCAATTGATATTAAACTACCCTGGCTGCATCATCAGTCCATAAGATGGATTTCTGAATAAGTATATGTAAGGGAGGCCAATGCCCAACCTACAAGTCTGTGTATAAAAAAAGAAAATATAACCATGAATTCTAAAAATGCAAAAAAAATAAGTTTAGTTCAGTTTAACTCACCCTGTTGCAGTGATGTAAATGCATGTACACAGTACAAGATGTGGTGTTACTCTCCATCTTTGATGTTTGGATCAAAACAAATTCGGGTCCAAACTTGAGACCTGAACTTGGCCTTTAAGTGCTTCTTTCAGAGGCCTGATGAACTGTTATAGGTCTGCGAGGCATGATGTCATTGTTGGGCCCTTTAGTGATACCTGTATGCTCTGGCTACACTCTAGCTGTCCTTCAAATCCTGAGGCCAAACCTATCCCAGGCCATACTGAAGTATAAGTACTACTTGAAAGTCTTAGCAAAAGCATCAGGTGTTGTCAGGGTTGCTAAGAGACAGGAATGTTGATATGTGACACAACGCTAAAGGCCAGCCCAGGTGGTAAGACACAGTGAATCCTTTGTAGGCCCTACGTCTCATACGAGCATGCCTTTGACGGTCCATGTGGTCACATTGTCTAAAGGCTGCAGCCTCTGAATTAAGACCATAGGATATATACACTGTACAGATGAAGGTAGCCTCTGCTGTCATCCATAGGTTTCTGGAGAGTGAGCTGATCTGTGGTTACCAGGGATTGGCTCCGTGCGCTGCTGATTTGGGTCGGTTCGTGGCAGGCATACACTCACCCACCTGTCACTCAAAGCAGCCACACCTTCAATTATGCAGAACTTTAAGCCGTAATGAAATTTAAATGTGTGAGAGAAGGAGGAAATTAGCTGACTTAAAACCAACCAAAGTCTCCAGAGCTCTTAGTAGGAGCCGTTTGCCAAAGTGATCTGACAGAAACGATGATGTCATTATTCATATTAGAGATAATTGAAACTGATGAGCTTCAGATAAAGGGTGCCATCCAGAAGAGTGTCATGTTTACATCCTCCAAAAGTAAAAAATATCACAATTCTGCACTGCATAACAGCATGAATCATTTACAACTGTTGTTAATGTATTTATAAGCCTGCATGTGTAACATTTGATACCCAGTGTCAAACTTCAATATTTCCATGTCCTGAAATTCAGAAACTTAATGTTTGTTTGGCTCGCAGATTAATTCTTGACTCTGGAAAGTGGAAAACCTTCCTGCTTGTAAGATAAGTTGGTTCATCATCATGTGTCAGGACAGGCTCTGTGTGTGTGTGAGTATGTGTGTGTGTTTGTGTGAGGGAGTATGTGCAGAAATGTGTGTGCTGGTGGATGAGTGGTTATGCCAGCAATCATTTCAACTAAAGGTCAAGTTTGTAATTAGATCAAAGTGGTGTTGGTTTTGTGTGTGTGTGTGCATGTGGGTTGCGGGTGTGTGTTTGAGCAGCACCAGTCACAGTGACTGAATGATACCCTTCCCCACTGCTGGTTACGAGGACGGCCTCCACTACAAACAGCTGTCAGGACCATGATGAATGAGAAATGAGAGGTTTCCCTTGTATCCACAAACACACACACACACACACAGAGAGTTGGAGCTGCTGTTATTATCTCAACATTATTCAAATGTAGGATGAATGGTAGATGGGGATACACGGCACAGAGAGACAGTGAAGGGAAAAAAATCCATTTGTTTTGTGTTGAGTTTTCTCCCTCAGTCTGGCAGAGAGCAAATCTACATGCGTTAAGGAAAAATAATGAGTTAAATAGAAGCGGGGGGGGAGTGAATATCTTAAACACTCCTTGCTGCTGTGGCCCCTTTACTGAAATGACATTTTGCTTCTCTAAGCATGTAAATAAGGGATGAGACAAGCTGAAGCAGATGCAAACCGGGTGATGATGAAGCCCATGATACCAAGATATGTGTATGCATGATGATTGTGAATGTGCCTGTGTGTGTGTGTATGTGTGTTTGTCCCTTGTTTTCATATCCCGATGGGATTTCTAACCCGAATGCACATTGACCCCAGGGGACTCGTGTCACAGTGGGTTAAGACCTGGTTTTAGGGTCCAGGTGATAGTTAAGGGGCTGTGCATTATGTCAATGAGGGTCCCCACAGGGACAGTGAAACAAACATTTGTGTGCACGTGTGTGCAGATGGCTGCATCTCTCCCTCAGTGTCCTATCCATGACAGACACAGGATGACCCATCTTGCATTTTCCAGCCGAGAACCTCACATTCAGCTAACACTGCACACACACATGCAGCAACTGACATCAGCAGATGGTAATCTGTTCTCTTGAATTACAGGAGCTTTTTATCTATCAACACTGTTTATTATGTGCTCTAAATTATGATCAGAAAGAGAATAAGACTGATGCTATTTTATACATGTTTTGTCTTATTGTGAACAGTTATACAACCAACTGAAAACCAACAACACACTTTCTCTCAACACTTTCAGGATACCCTATCATCTCCAGGCCCACTGATTCCACTGAAGATGTACATCTTTAAATAAAACACCTTGCACATAGTTTTATTTTTTTGTACTGTAGTTTTCAGAAAACTCAAATAGGATGAAAAGGTACAGTTACAGCCTGTTGAAAGCTCCAGGTCATTATCAGGGGGCCTGAAGGTCAGTTTGTCCTGCACTCATAACCATAATCAAACAAGGAGGAAGATGTTAATAACCTCTTGCATCACCTCACATGAGTATTGGGCCAATTCATTGAGCTGCTGTGGCTGCAGACTTTGTCCACTCCTCTGCAGCTGCAGCACTGCCCCTGTTTCCCTTTGATAATGGTCATCGATAACATCCATTGTTGATGGTCAGCCAGAAAAGTGAGTGGAAAAGTTCACCCTCGAGTAGGAAGACAGAGATGGAGCTCACTGGAAAGCTACTGCACACACTATTATGTTAAAGGTCCCATACAGTCTAAAGGTAAATGTCCATGTCTTCTTTGAAAAGCAGCTTTCCTTTTTTTATAATAATACAGTATCAAAGCCCCAGTTCACATAGAAATGCACAGAGCCTGTGTTCAGAAACTAAAAACCATCTGTCATGATGTCTGTGAGTTTGTGATGTCATAACAAAGCAGAATTTGGTATCTCTGAAAGTGTTTACCTGATATCTGGTATTTTGATGTTAAACAAAGAACTTACTGTCTGTACTGTGTCCACATAATCTCATGTGAATCTCCTGTGCACGGGTGTGATGTGTAGATCGCAGAGTGTAAGGCACTGTCCCCTTTTAATAGTGAAAAATCCTTTTCTACATAGAGGTACCAAAGCAGCAATGTACAGATTGTAAACACACTGAATGTCTATTGATGACCAACAAAGGTCCTAAAAAATGATTCAACATCATAAAAATGACAAGAAACACACTCTGAGCCTGGTGAATAGCAGCTCTACAGATGTTGAAGTTCGAATAAGTTGCTGTGGCTGACCATCTTTCCCTAATGGAGAGAATAAACTTCTCCTGGCTTAGTGCCTCTCTCTCTTTCCAGCTCTCTGTCTTCACACACTTTGCTTGCTCTCTCTGGCGATCCAGAGAAAGACAGAGAGAACATTAACTATTGATAATCTGTGGAACAGCATCACATTCAGAAATAAAATTGCTGTCTAAATGTATTCAGAGTCTGCTCGTAAAACTGTAATTATACACATTACTTTGAATATGAAATGCTGGCTGACAGTTATTGTCAGGGGCTAATAAAAGCCATGCATCTCCTTGGCTGTTGAGTGCGACACACAGGCTAAGCGCCTTTCAATATGGTCTTAACACGCGGCTTGTTCCCAGCCTTAGTCTCACCTAACGTATTATACATACTTCACCGTGTCTCCACTTGTTGGCATTGTGATGGTTGTAAGGTGATTACTGTCAGCGTGTCGTATGATGATGTCCATGGCTTGACCTGCAATGGTACAAACGTAGCTGTGCAGTAGAATACATTAGTGGGATAATAAACATATGATAAATGAAGTGTAGTTTATTTGTAATGAGATACAGAAAAAGAGGCCCAAATCATCGTGGACAGATTTCTGAGGGACAGACAGAGAGAGCAGATGGTCTTGATCAATAACTTCAGTATTACACCACTACTTTTTGTGGATGATGTGTTGTTACTGGCTTCATTAGTCTGTCATCTCCAGTATTCCCACATGAGAAGGGGAAGAAGCTTGAAGAATAACTTGTGCTCCTTACCAATGAAATGGGGCAGTGTAGCTGGTTGATCATCTGATTAAAAGCCTCCTGATCATCTGCCTGTGGTGTTACTCTAGTCAAATCCGTCTTAAGACCTATAGGATACACTGTAACAATTACAAATCCCACCTGGTGTAGAAATACCTCTGGATACTTCAGGAAGTCCTGGACTGAACAGCTAGGAAGAAGTTGCATCTAGGCTACTTTGTGTAGCCCCTTAGCAGTGTAGCCTGGATCAGTAGCCTAATATTGATGGATGACTCATGTCAGCCTGCAGATGCAACTGAGTTCTGATATTGTTACCAAAAGTTCAGGACCTCAGAATCCTTGTTGTTGCGTGTAGTTTTGTAACTTTGATTTGCTCTATTTTTTACAGTCATATTACACATTACAATTATTCTTTGTCATGTCACTGTTAGAGCTATTTGCTGCCGCATGAACTCAGTTTCCCCACAGGGATCATTAAAGTGATTGTATCTTGTCTTAACCTGACATCATTGTAATTGTCCCAATTTGCTGAGCCTTTACTCATCAGGCAACACATGTGGGATAAAAATAACCCGAACAATATTCTACAGATGTTAGTTGACTTTGTGCCTCTGTGTCTGTACGTCTAAAATGTGCATGAGCTTCTATATGAGTATCATGGCTACAGGCTTCATGCCTTTGAACGGGTTGATCACAGCTAATAGATGTATTAAATAAAGCTATAAGATCGAGCTAGATAGAGCCTAGAAGAGGAATAATTGAAAATCAAAGGAGGACTTTGTTAATTTGATTAGGCAGCACTGGATTGTTCCTGATTCAATGAGATTTCATTATGACACGCAATTAAATAGAGCCTGCTGAGGAAGAAGGGTGGGGAGGTGCAGAGGAGAGGTGACATGAGATGGTGATGAGGGGGGCAGCTGAAGTCAGACAGAAAAAGCAGGAGAGGAGAAAACAAAGGAGGAGAGATGTGACATGATACAGGATTTTTGAGACAATGCTAAACCTGATATTTGAGAGTGTAGACCTGACACTAATATAGCAGCTGGTGTGCATGATTTCAGATAAACAAACAGGGTGGGAATTTAGTTGTGGCAGTGTGTGTTGCGGTGAGTGGCTGATGTGCATGCAGAGTCTCTAAACTCACATTTTAGAGGAGGAGACTCTAACCCAGGTTATTTTTTGTAGTTATAATTTACAGATGTCCCCTTAACAACTTAAATGCAGGTTCTCAGTAGTTGCTTCAATATACTCATGCTCCCTAAACACCTCACCTGGAGGCTCTCAGCAGATGCTACAATTTAATGACGCTCCCTAAACACCTCACCTGCAGCCTCTCAGTAGGATGCTACAATTCAATGACGCTCCCTGAACACCTCACCCGCAGGCTCTCCGCATAGATGGTTTAATGATGTTCCTTGAACGTTTCACATATAGACACTCAGTTGATGCAGGTCGGGAAGCTGTGCACACCGGGGCCTCGAGGCCCCATGCACCTACTGCAGCGCTCAGACCTCAGACAGGTGTATGAACAGGTGAACAGAGTGAGACATGTTGTTAAATTTCCCTGAGATAAAACATGCTTTTATCCACATGGTCAGGTCTTAATATACCTGGACAGTTCACCCAGTAGTACATCCTATGTGCAAAATACTGCACATAATACTGTATAAATCAACATTTTAAATCAACATTTTCAGTCACAAGTAATATAAGCTGTAAAATACACTCACCAGTGCCTTCCTGTTATTTGAAGGAGACAGTTTTAATTGTATTATTTTGCAAATGTCAAATTACTAGTAGTAGAACCATTTTTGTACTACTGGCCTTCTAAGCAAAAATTAGTTGATTATCAACCCAGACTGTTCCTGTACTTCCTGTATATATGTATTTTAATAAGTTATGTTTGCAAATTATCTACAAGTAATAAATCTAAACCAAGTTCATACAAGTCCAGTGTGCACTCTTTAAGCATATGATCTTACCAGGTCTTCCAAAGAAAATTCTAAACAAGAGTATTGCCCAAGGATTTCAAGTTTATGTGCAGTGGAACAGGGAAAAAAGAAAAAGTAAAGTAATGTACCAACAGAGACTCTGAATTCATTAACAGGAAGTCTAAGGTCACACAATCATGGCCTCACTTGTTTGTGCTGAACGAGGAACAGGAACAAACGGAAATAGCCATTTTACAAGAGTACTGTGGTTTGTTCTGTTGGTCAGTTTCACTGTTAAAATATTGATCTACTGTTTTTCAAACCAGAGCTTATGAAAATATTGATATCCATTATTTATAATAACACAGTCCACAGCATGAGGAGTTTGGGGTGGATGGACAACAAAACTTTGGTTTCCAACACTGGTCGTGATTGTAGCAGTCAACCTTTGTCTCTACCATGTAGTGGTCTATACTGTAACCATGACAGCACTTCCTTAACTGTAATTAAGTTTGTCTTGAAACACAACCATATATTTACCATTTCATTGTATGAACAGATTTATTTTTCAACAGTGGTTTGGAAACAAAGTGTATAGCTTGCGCAGTGGTCTTCATGTCATAGTAGTAAAGGGAAAGGAGCTGCTGGAGGAAACCAAATGGAAGAGTCCAGATGGTCCTGACAGACAGACAGTGTGAGGGGAGATAGAGAGATATAAGGAGGGATGTAGAAATGAGGGGCTGTGGGGATAAAGCCGTTTTGTTCTCACCTCCATTAAACAGCAGACAGTGGAAGACAGCTGCAGGGCTGCCTCAGGCTCATTGATTGTGTGTGTTTGTGTAGGTTGCATATATAGATGGAATTTGGTTATGTTCAAACATATGCCTGTGTACTTGCACGTTCATATGTGAACTATGCATTGGATAGGCATGCTGTATGTGTGTTATGTATTTTCATATGTCCCATAAGACTTGTTTGTAGCACAGCTAGCTCACTAAACCCAGCGCAGTCCAAGCTCCTGAGATCACATGATTTCACTTTAAACATGTTTGATACCAAACATTCAAAGTGGCTGCTGAGGCAGAGGTTGTGGTGGCAGGGAGGGGGGTGGACAGAATTACCCCCAATTTCCACTGGATCCATCTCCACTACAGTCCAACTCCAATACAGGTTCGCTCTGTTTGATGTATCAACGAACATGACACTTCGTTATGTCCCTTTTTGTGATGAACAGCATTAAGTAAGAGAGTGTAACGATTGTGCAAACGGGTACCTACTGTCTTTTTTTTCCAATTTTTGAGATTTAATTAAGTCTTGATCATATGTCCATAGTATCTTGATGAAAATATCTAGTTATTTACACCATGTTGGACTGGATGCTTTATTCCATGCAGCCTCCTTCCTCCTGCGCTCCGGGAGAGGACAATGTGACGGTGAGATGGTGGTGATAAAGTATATAGAAGGAATTTTGATTCATCTGGTGTTTATGAAACAATTATTCAGTCCTAGTGGAAAATAACGCTGTTGAATTAAATCATTCTGATAACATGGATCTAACGCATGATATGGGTTGAAATATAATGTGTGATGGGCGATAATAAAAACATAACCCTTCTTCTCACACTACATTTCTTTGATGTGACTTCAGTTCACCACCACACCGTCTGTGTCGCCAGTTCCCCTTTTCCTCCAGACTATGCGGATGCATGGATCAGAGTTTTCTTCGGGGTGCGCACATTCTCCCGTCAAGTTTGTTTTTTATAGATCACAACCTTTGCGTGGAAAGCGACGTACGCTACTTTCAGGCCCCGTTTTGTGCGTACGGCATGTTTATAAATGAGGCCCCTGGTCTGTACGGCAGGTTATGTTGATATTGTATAAGGAGCAAATATGTCTGTGTTCAGAACAGGGTGGGGTCGATAGGTGGATTAACTAAAGGTAGGAGCTTCACACTGGAGAGTGGCGTTGGATTCCTGCGTGACACAAACAGTTTGTGTTGTTTTTGTTGACTCATTTTTAGATGTTGCGAGTGCATGCAACAGCTGTCCTCTCCGGTGTTGTTGTCAGATGATGTCAAACCATCAAACGATGATTTGGTTGGTCGGATGTTTTTGTGGTGCTCAAACTTTGTGTTTGTTCATGTGCTTTGTTATGACAGCAATGCAGGTGAAAGGAATTGTTAGACCCCTGTAACGACCATCAGTAATCTTCTCTGAATTATAAGGTAATATGTCTTTGATGTCCATTATTACAGACTGTAGCTCTTTATGGTTATTTTTGTTAATATTCCATGTTCAGATGATCCTCAGCACTGAGATCACACTGGTTTGAAGTGGCAGTTTCCCATGGTTCTGCATATTGCATTTGCCTGTTTGATTTAATACAAGTTCCTCTCCAGACATCTGAAAAACTTCTCTGCTATGATTAATATTTAGTTAAAGGAGAAGTTCCGTTTTTTGCAACCTGGACCTTATTTCTAGCATAAAATACGTTCCTTTACTCAACCGAACAACTTTGGTGTAACTTGGAGTCCTTCGGAAGATATTTAGATCCACTCGCGATCTACGTATATCCATATAACGGGAGTTGTTGGGGCAACGATGCAGCTTTTCACTGACCTACGACTTCGGCAGTGGCACGGAAGTGACGTCATCGAGGTCGTAGGTCAGTGAAAAGCCGTGTAAAAAACTACTGCTCTGGCCTGCCTGGCCTCTTCCTCGACTGCCCGGATCTCCTTCTGCACCATCTCTCTCCGGTCCTTTGCTTTAGCCTCTTTTCAGCTTGCCTGGGTGATGACCTCCCATGGGTCGCTGTCCCTGTGATGTCTGCATGTTGTAGACGCTCCCCTGCTTCTCTAAGTGCTCCGCTGGCTTTCCATCTTTTGAAACATCAATGGTGTGGAAGTTTGGTTTTGTCAACTACTGTTGTGTGTCCTCATTGTGAGCTGTAATAGCTTGTGATAGTGCACGAGCTTAAAGATAATCAGTGCGTGTGAACTAAGTGGCTTTAGTCCTGCCCCTGTTCCTACATACCCAGTCTTGGTGTTGACTGATTATTTTGCTCATGATACTATATGTTTTGTATTATATATATAAAAACACACCATGGATATGATCACGGTCAAACATTTGATTTTTATCAGAGGGTGTCTTTGAAAAAACTAACAGAGACAGAAAAAAAGGGGAAAACCAAGCTAGTGTTGTGACAATATCTTAAATAGCCATCCAGAGACTTAAATTGTTCTTGCCAAATAGATCCCTGATGTCCTGCATTACCTCTGCTTCCTCACTGCTGAGAGAGCATCCATTAATTAATATGGCTTGGTATTAAAGTTTTCAAACAATGAAAAAGGACACAAAGGGGGATTTAAGGAATGAGTGTTTGCAGTAAGGACAAATTAATGAAAACGTCGACCTCTGGAGGATAGAAATTCAATTTATAATTTGTCTCTATCAAGTCGCTGTTGCGCTGCAACTTTTCCCCACAGCATCTCTGTGTTTGCCATGTTGTTTGACCACTGAGGATAACAGAGGGGGGGTTTTAAGGGATAGCTGCGTAAAAAGATGATGGCTTGGGGATGAGAAAACTTAACTAACAGAGGAAATGGCTCTCGCTCTGTTTTTTCAGATGCCTCAGAGACGAATGTGTGGCTAATTATTTTAATCTGATATAATTGGAACAGTGGCTCACAAAAGCATGTTAGAGTTTAAGATACATAGACTTTCAGAGCATTTCAGTCCTTAGAATACCATACTGTTGTTTGATACTTTTAATTTATATCCTCAACCAGCTGGAGATGGAAAAGGTGCTTCTCATGAATATGTCACAGCAGTATGTCGCACACCTACAAAGCACACTGTATCACGGTGCTTCCTGATTCACTCAGCCTCACAGTGCTCTCCATGGCTGCACTGTGTGGAGGGACACTGTGGCTCAGTGGCTGAATAAAGGCAGTGCCAAATGAAAGTGCTGTTTTCACGTTAAGATGAAAATACTCTGTAAGCACACATTTAAATGGGCATTGGATTGTTTTGGTGGCTGTTTTTAAAAGTGTCTACAGCCCTTTTTTAATGCATTTTCTCTGCTGGTTGACAGTCAGACCTCTACACCATGATGCATGACTGCTTCAAACAACCTCACAGCAATAAACCCAGACTGTCCTTTTAAAGAGCAGCTCATGTGTCAGTACATGTTGTAGCTGCGCTGACTCCAGCACCTGACTGTGAACCATATACACTGTACACTGTGGATCTGTGGGAGGTTCTTCCTGTCTCCTTCCCTTTGTCCTCCCCCGTTCTTATCTCCTTTTCTTATTATCTTCCATACCCCTCCTCTCTCCTTCCTTCCTCCTCTACCTTTTCCTCCTCTCTCTCCTTTCAAAGATTAGCATCTGTCAAATAGCCCAACAGAGAAAAGGGCCAGTGAGGGTGTAAATAATTAAGACCTTTCCATCTGTGAGAGTTAGGATTAAGATTTAAAGACTTCATCAGGAACTGGGGATAGCCTATAGAAAAAGATCACGATTGAAGATAAAGGCAGCAAATTATACTAAAAGCTAAACTGCTGACCCGTTTGCTGTGGATGGATTCTGTAAACCTGGTGCAGATAAAGCTGCTCCCACATAAAGCTAGATTGGAAACACTGATCAGAATACAACACTTAAAGCACTCACATTTTTTTAATGCAGTGAGGGCTCTAAGCAGCAGTGCTGTGTCCTGTGCCCAGGTCATGGATATGCATGTTTTCCTCTTGTATATAGCAGCTCAGAGAGCGATTTATCACAAAACCACAGGTTCCTGGCTGGGGGAATGGGGTTATATTTCATACAGGCACTCTGTAGGGCAAAACTATTGTTCTGGTGGCGCAGGGCCCCTTAAGAAAGGCCGGATTGGTATAATTTTGTACCTGTGTGTGTATGTGTAACAGAGATTGTGTTTGAATAATATGCATGCATATATCAACTTATCTGTCTTTGTATATCCACTGCAGACATACGCCCACACCCTCAGCGATGGGAATTCAGACAAAGATGTAGCTACAAGTTGAGACCAGAGTTGCCCTATAACAGAAGCACTGAAGTACTAAATGTGCAGTGTGTTTTTATACTAAGTGTTTTTTTTATTCTATCAGTGGAGTGATGTCTACATTCAAACAGGCAAAACACATCACATCATCATCACAACATCATCACAGATCTTCATCAGCGTGATGGCACATATGCCGCAAATACTCACAACACAAAGAAATGTTTCCAGGGGACGATAAAAAGTGAACAGCAAGGAAAACATCCACCCTGCCATACTCAGTGCTGTTTTGTTACCTGGTAGCTGTTGTGTCACATGTCATCATACTGACGAAGGTGGTGTCTGAATTTGTGTGTTTTCTGTGCATCTTAAGTTACAGCTCTCAGAGCCACCATACCTAGGTGCTGTTTATACCTGGCATTTACATATGATTCACAAGTGGACAGCTCTTAGTAGTTTCAGTTTGTACCCGTCTTTAGATGGTGTTGCCAAAGAAGATCTGACCTCAGTTCACTGTTGCAAATAAACCCAAATGCCTTGTTGTTTGTGGACAGACCGGCGTTGACGGACATGTTCACTGTCAGTGTGTACGTGTGAGAGAGAGAGACATCAACAAGGAGACGAGACGGATTGGATCAATGCACTGTGCACAGCCCTACAATAAAACAGATACTCTATTTGTGGCTGTCACTGTTGGTATTATAAATCAGTGAATGGGAAACACTGTAAGGAGTGTAAAAATAGTTTTCTTTCATTACGAGATTGCAGTGGGACAAATTAGTCCAGAGGATATCAGTTGAGCAGGCACTTCTTCAGTGTGGCTGAGGATGTATTAGTATTCACACTCCTCCTGCAGCATAGCAGACCACCTCTGAATAGGTGTAGTTAGAGCTGACTACATGTGATTCGATCACACAGGGTGAATCTAACACGTCTCTGCAGTTCTCTGAAGCAGTAATGGGATCTTGAAAAGAGTCACAGCCAGAATATGTGACTACAGTATGTGTTCACTGTCTAAAGATTTGACCAGGTGTGATTTGGACAGTGACTCAGACCTCTGACGGCCACATACACGAACACTGTAGTTTAGCGTAGCCACTCCCTCCATAGAAATTCAAATTAATTTTAGATGTTTATGTGCATGTGCAGGATTATGTGCATGGTTGTTTGTGCCTGACCCTTTGTTTGCTTCCTTGTAGTGCTTTGTATTGGGAAGCAACCACACACACACACACAGACACCCACACCCATGTAGCTGCATGAGCATCCAGGCATCCAGGATTAGTCTCGAGTACATCTCTTGACTACCCTCCCAAACAAACAAGTGAATTAATCAAGCCAGACACAGCTGAGTGAGAGCCAGGACATTTCCATCATGCCAGCTTACACACACACACACTTGTTCATTTGAAAAGCTCATCCTCAGTTGGGAGACCCTCAGCAGATCGACAAAGAGACACCTCTGGATTCTCTGTGTTCTCCAACCTGAACGAGTCACAGTGAAAACTTGCGGCAAACCTGCAGACGTCAGCACCCTCCTGCAACAGCTGCCCAGTATTTGAGCACGGCGACAACATCTGCCTTGTCTGCCCGTTTATTCACTCCAGTCCAAAGAAATACTAAGAGGAAGCATCCATCAAAGCAATGTTCTGAAACCCATTATATACCACAGCACCCTATTGGAGGCACCCAGCAACTCAGCTACCTTTTGATCTCAAGACTCTTAATTTATCCTTCCTCCTGTTGGGTCTGCAGAGGACTGTGGCCTCATTACCTCTTTTCTCTGTCTTTAGAGACAGTAAAGATATACTGTGGCCACAGATCCTGGGTTTGACTCTTTCAAAAATCCCAGCACCACTGCAAAGAACTGTAGATGGATATAGATTTGGTCATCTTTCAATCACTTTCAATGTAGATACATCTTAATGGCTTTACTTAAAATTTTAAAGCATTTCGGTGCTTGAAGTTGGACTATAGATATTGATAAAAGCCACGTCTTTCAAATTCAAAGTCTATTCATCCTCTCACAACTTCCTCAGCAACAGTGTTGGCTGAAATCGTAGTGGCTTGTGGAGAAGTAAAATTCCCACCCTACCACTCATGCTGCTGCTGTGACTGAGACAGACCTCACCAGCCTGCTCTGTCCAGCAGTCAGCAGCATTTTCCTCAGTACCATGGACAAAGGCCACATCTTCATACAAGTCAGGCTAAACAGAGGGGCTATAATAAGACGGCTTTTTGACATCTCACCTTTTTTGTATATTGTGAAATGTAGTATAGGGAAAGTGTGTTTTTTTATTTTTTATTTCACGGATTCACTGTTTCAAAACAGCTTCAACCATTCACCCCTTTCCCCCTCCTCCTCCAGACATTATAACTCTGGTAGCAGTCTGTCCCACCTCTCTCACTCCAGCTTCCTCATGACTTTTTATTTCATTTTCATGACTGAGATTTGACTAGTTTGTGAACTGCTTTGAGAGTCAAGTGTCTCCATAGACTTTTCCCAGGCTAAGTAAAAAAGTCTACCTCTGCAAGACACTCCCCAATGGAAAGCAGAATTACCCAGCTTTACAGACAGGTGGCAAACACAAGGAAAAACCTGAAGAATGTGTGGAAGGACACAGACAATGCAGATCCATTTAAGACTCCAGGGCTGTTTCTCTTCTTAACTTTCTTTCCAAGACACTTAAAGGAGCCATTTTTATTCACTGTCCTCATATCTCCTCATATCAGTCTGAATTCAAGGCAGGTCATTCAACTGACAAAGTGCTCTAGACTAAGGCAAAGGTGCTCAAATCTCAACTATTCTTTCTGTTTGCATTGTGGGTCACTCTCAGACGTGAAAAGTATCTTGTCAGTATCTAGACCATACAGACCGGTAACAGGAGTTCCACAAGAGTCGTTTTTTGGCCCCTGACCTGTTTCTTCCACTACACAAAGATGCTGTGAGCTGTCACATACTTGAATTGCTTCTTCAACCACTGCTGTGCTGATGAGGCCAAGTACTGCTGTCATTCACCACACCCAACACTCAGGTAGAGGCATTAATCATAGTTGGCCTAGTCTATAGTTGGACAAAACTGTCCTCCTCTGAGAAGAAAGCTCATTCTCTGTAAAGTTCGTCTGTGTAGTGAAGTGTTTTAGTTTCATGTCAAGGAACAAGGCTCTGCACACAAACCTACACACAGTACTCACACTAAAACACATCTTAATGTCGCCTCCTCCAATATTGTTAGGCAGAGCAGTTAGAGTCCTCACAGCTTCAGCTCGCAGTGCGGGTCATTTCTATCTATTGACTGACGCTGGCCTTTATCACTCCCTTCTCCTCTCCATAACTCTACCAGCTAAACCAATCAGCATGCACTCAATAGTGTAGCCACTAAGATGTGGAGTGGCATTAAAAGGCCCCCTGAAGATACTCCACTCTGTTTAGGAAGGAGGAGGAGGCGGTGGAAAGGGAGGAGAGAGCGGAGACCTGCTGAAATCGATGGTCTCTTCTGAGGCTTCTGAAGGGGTCATGAGAGAGAATCATTGTGGTGCTTTGCTCATTAGAAATCTTTTTGCATCTTCAGGGAGGGAGGGAGCAATTGGAAAAGAAAGGGGGGTGGGGGGTTGCATACAGGCATCCGAAGTAAGGAAAGCAAGACAAAGTGCAATAGGCTTCCTTTAGGCAGAGGCTTGTGTACCAGTTACTGGTTTCCTCTCAACGAAGAAAAGAAGCTGAACCTTGCATCAGCACTGTCTGCAACCTGACCACGTCATCGTTAATGATGAGTTCATTAACTGTCTCTAAAGTGACAAAAGTACCTGACAAAAGCATTTGCTTTTATGTCACACTGACCAGTGTTCAATGAGCAACTCTTCCACTGAACGCAATCTTTAAACATATTTGTAACATTAGTAAATTTGTTTAAGTTAAAATCAATAAGTAAATACATTACTGAACATTACATTGAACTCTTTTATAAATAAAATTAAGGTAAGTAGGGAGGTGAGACATAAAAAATAGGTCATACCTTAGGAACAGTATGACAGAAAATTTTAGTGGTTTTGAAACATTGACTTTTTATTATTGGGGTATACCTGTACCTTGAACACGGTATTGGGCCCATACCCACTTCAATAGTTATGTGCTTTGGTCTCAAAATGTGTCCTCAATACCCCGGGGTCCTAGAAATCATCTGTGCATGTGATGAGGAATGCACAGTGCATGTGGGTGTGTGCAGTAATTAAACAATAAGCAGTGCACTGTGTGTGAATGTAATAACACAGATATTCAAGTGTGCTTGCATTAAATCTGGTTCTTTTAGCCAAGATTATGCTAAAATATATTTTCCCCAACTATATTCAAGTTCCCTGTTTAGGGCCAGCCTTCAATTTTCTAAATTTCTAGTTAAATCCCATAAATTCCCATTAATTCCCATGGAAAGTTTCCAACTTTGAAAATTCCCAGAATTTTGCAACCCTATTTGTATTACCTTTTTCTATCTTTGACTATGTTGTGATCAGATCTCAATATAAATAATATGTATAATAATAATATTATAATCTTTTTGTAAGAGGAACGTTTTTAGTGACTGCCTCTGCTAGTAGCTTCTGATAGGTTTGTGTTATCTGCGGACGCGGTGGAGTCAGGTGACCTTTCAACCTGCCGGTTGCCGACTTATTCTTAATGTTATGCTGTATGGATGACATGCTGTACAGATCACATTTTAATGAGAGCCTGGTATTATAGAGAATGTCTGTTTTTATATGGCTGTAGATTTTTCACTTTCACAGGCTCAATTTGTTGAGTCATTTTAGCCGCAGCTGGAAAATGTATTTGTTCTACCTATTACTGTAGTGAGTGAACAAAGTTTGACCAAAGTTATGACAGACTCATAAAACTCTTTAAGTGATTCTTATGAACTGGCCTTTGTTTACATTTCCCCTGGCTCTCTCCTGGATAGCTTTCAGAGAAATGAAGTTCCAAGCCACAGCGTACATTTGAAGTTCAGAGAGCAACAGGAGCAAGTGTTCAGATGAGTGATGCGTGGTAAGAGACGTTCAGGCCCAAGGATCAGAAATCAGCATTTTATGAAAGTTTTGACACAATAAACAAGCTCAGATTCACTTATGATTTATTATTATTTAGCCAAGTATTTTCATTTTTAGCCGGGACTTTTAAGCATTGGTAGGTTGAAAATGAGAGTGTATAGAGAATTTCAATCTCAAAAGAGTCTGAGAGAGTTAAGACTTCATTCAACTGTAAATAGTAAAATACTACTGAGGGCCTCAGCCTTAAGACTCAGGGTTCACTACTGCAGAATAAAATGCCATTGGCTCTGAACCTGACCCAAGTACAAATTCACAAGCTAATAGTCTTCATATGTCATTCAAAGAGATGTTGTTGTGATGTAGATGTTGATGTTGTGAAATGTTAAGGTGAGCACCGACCACCTGAATCACCCTGAATTACACAAGCTCCTTTAAGAAAAAACTTAAATAAGAAAAAGAGTGAACACACGTCGTCGGATGAATAGAATGCAAAGACTAAAAACTTGAGAGCTGTGAGGCATGACATGTGTTAGATGCTGAATCTGTATGTATGATGTATGGATGAAACCATTCATTTCTAAGCCTGGATGTGCTTTAAAATGATATCTGCCTGCCCACTCCTCTTCCCCTCCCACCTATGATGTCATCTCCTTATTCACTCCTGTCCTATGGGGTGCATCTACTCATCTTTTTCTTTCTATAACTTTTATTATCCTGATATTAAATCAGCTGAAAGGCCTTAAACACCAGAATGGCATAGATGCACATGGATAATGTCAGCGTTGAAGCCAAAAACCCCTCTTTATTGATCCTTGTACCTTAAAACGTCCTCTGTTCTACAAGGAACACATTCATTCCTTAGCAGCTGTTTTTTCCCACTTAGTTCAATCGAGGCAAAGGAAAATTTAGAGTCTCAAAACAAGTTAATTCAGCTGTCAAAACACAAATGATCTTAAAGCTGTAATAGTATAATGTAATACTCACCACATGCATTATTCATACTTCTTTTTGTTTATCAATCAGTTAGATCTAGATATAAGCAAACCCAAGCTGTTTCCACCCAGAAAAAAAACTTTCCTTACTTAGTTTCCCCCCATCAAAACTTTTCTCTGTTCATTATAATTATTATATGTCAGTGTGCCTGAATGTATTTCCGCTGCAAGTCCACTTAAGAAGTCGTATAGGCAAATGCAAGCACACTCGCAGGAACAATACCTAAACACAGCTAATTGCAACAAAAACACACATAACGCGTTTAAGCCGTGTGAGAATTCAACAGAGATTGCTAATGTGGTAATCTGTTTCACTGGATAGTGAAAATGAATCGTAAAGCAATGAGAAAATGCTTGGGTGGTGCAGTGCTGTTTGCCTCTGTTGCATTTCTGTGGGAACAAACTGTACTCTAAGTATCCTTTTTATGGTCCTACATGCTGACGTGACCATGTTGGTGGTGATGGTGTGTGTGTGTGTGTGTGAGTGTGAGAGAGAGAGAGAGAGAGAGTGCATGCGTGTGTGCGATTGTAGATGCATCCAACTTTATGCCAAATGATAAATGAGAGGCGGGTTTTAGCTCAAGGCTCTGTGTTAATTTAAAGACCTGCATTTGTTTCCCAGGCGTGAGGTCATTTCAGAGTCATGAATGGACATAGATAGAGTAGATCAGCAGATGGCAACTGGCAGCCCACAGGTCTAAAGTGACCCGCCAGCAATAACCGCAGCAATACCTGTCAGATTATTTTATCATTTTAGCTATTGTGCCCAAATAGAGCATCCATCCTCACCTGAAGGATGCTCATCATATGCTCACATGTTGAAAGTGAATAACAGACACGGTCACACCAGGTCGTGGCCTGCGCTGTACAATGCCTGGTGGTGAAATAGCTCATAGTGCACAGATTATCCACACATTCACTTCCTTTGCACTCATTTTGCCTAAGAAATAAAAGTTTCTTTTCTGTAAAGCTTAATTCCAAGTTTTTATGAGCTCTTATGCTGAAGTTCAAACAGGAAATTCCTTTGCTTGCTTGACAGGCCTCTGGAGTAGCAGACTTACGATGCGTAATATGAGCAAAATGAGAAATATTACACTTGTTAAGTGAGTCAGTCAAATGAATATGGTCTCTAATAACAAAGCAAATCCCTGTTGTATTTTTATCGGTCAATTTCTCAAAATAGCCTTTGATTATATTTTATATTTTGGCTCACCATCTAATGGATTG